>SGQK01000130.1:0-59477 GCA_004216415.1 Aeminium ludgeri
CCCCCCCACCCCCCAGCCAACCGCCCTGGGCACAACCCACCACACCTGGGCCCCAACCGTCCAGCAACAAGCGCTGAAATGCTGGTTCCTCTCCCTCAGCGCCTCGATCCTCCTCGCCTTCCACTCCCTCTCCACTCTCCGCTCCAGCAGCACAACGCCCTCTAACCCCGCTTTGACGAAACCTGACACGGCGGGCGCGGGCGCGGATGCGGACTCGGGCGGCGCTGACGGGAGGCGTGGAGCAGAAGCGCAGGAGGCGAAGGCGCGTGAGGTGGATGCCGTCTGGCTGCAGTTGGGTATTGACGCGTTTGATATTTTGATCCCGGGAGCGGCTGTGAGGTGGATTCGGGTTGGGATGGTGGGGGTGGGGGCGGCGCAGTCGGTTTCTTCTGTTTTGGCTATGAGGGGGGTTTGGGGGAGGGTGAACGGGAACAAGGGGATGGGTGGGGGGAAGGGTGGGGAGGTGAAGGGGGAGAGTGGAGGGGAGGCTGAGGGGAAGAAGACGAGGTGATAGAGAGACTCCTAGGGATGAGCGTCAATTCATGTCTCCAGCAGCATTACGTCTGCTCTCTCACCCACCCAACAATACCTCGCTCAAGGGGGAATCACGACCCAGACCCGAACCCACGCCTGAAGCAACAACATCCCAATTAACCACCCCCCCAAACCCCATCGCCACCCTTCCTTTCCTCTCCCGATACTCCCTCGAGCTCACCCCCCTCCCCTCCCCCCCATCAAAACTCCTCACCGTCCAAACCTTCGCCTCCCCCCCCACACTCCCCCTCAACGCCTCCAAATCCACATCCACCCACCACACCCCCCCATCCGTCTCAAACGGCACATGATTCCCCCTGCCCCCCTCCCAAGCCGGCAACGAAAGCACGTACAAAAAGTACTCCCCGCGTCCATTCCGCAGCGGATCCCAATGCGGACAGACCTTCTGGAACGAAAAGCGCACCCGCCCCTCCCCCCGCGCCTCACAAGCCGAGACCGACACGGCGGGCTCCCGGGGCGAAAACGCGCCGGGATCCAACCCCTCCTCCGCCACGTAGCCGGAGAAAAACCGCGCCCCGCACCCCTTCTTGTCGCCCCGCATGTACGTCTCCCAGCTCATCACGGTCCCGTCCGCGCGGAGCTGGTGGTTGCTGTCGCCCGGGAAGTGGTCGCGGCCGAAGGACTCGTTCGTCTGCGTGAAGCGGGTGGGGGCGAAACCGGGTTTGTACGGGTTTCCTGGGCCGGAGACGGTGCCGGCGCCCCAGCAGGCGTCGATGAGTTTCCAGTGGCCGTGGTCGATTTTGACCGCGTTCCAGGCGTGGCCGGCTTTGAAGGTGGGGAGGGGCGCGGTGGGGGCGAGCGGCGTGTGGGAGTAGCCTTTTCCGTGGCCCGAGACGACGAGGGCTTCGAGGCCGGATTTGATGGCGAGCGCGGCGAAGAGACCCGCGTAGCCTTCGCAGACTGCGAGGCCGGTGGAGAGGGTTGAGGTGGGTGTGGAGGGTTTGACGGCGTTGTTGAAGAAGGCGACGGTGTCGTAGGCGATGTTGTGGTGCAGCCAGGTGAAGATGGCGCGGGCTTTGTCGGTGGGGGAGGGGAAGGGGGAGGTGAGTTGATGTGCGACGTAGGAGAGGTCGTGCGAGGGGAGGGTTTCGCGTGGAAATTGCGCGGCGTGTGTGTCCGGGCCGGAGAAGTCGCGGCAATGGAGGCAGGAGCTTGGAGCGGTGGAGGGCATGGCGGTGGCGCCGTTGGGTTTGGGTTTCGAGGCTTGCAACGCGGCGAGATCGGGGCGCGAGTCTTTCGGGATCGGCGGTGGTGCACCGGGCTCCGCTTCCTGCTGGTACTCGGGTTGAGGCGGCTGCTCTGTCTGCGGCTGCGGTTGCGGCTCGGGTGGCGCTTTATTGTCAAACCCCATCGACAGCGCCGATCTCTTGGGCGGAGGTGGCGCCTGCGCTCTCGCTCTGGGAGGCGGCTCGATCCTGGCCGGTTGATCTTCGATCGTGTTTGTCCGGCCAGGAACTGGAGGCCTCTCGTTCCGCGCCGGCGCAGCTTCGATCGCGCTCGTTCGTCCAGGTAAAGGAGGCCGCTGCTCCTGCACGGCATTGGACCTCCCCGGCAGCGGCGGCGGCGCAGTGGTCCCCGTCTGCTTCGGCTGGAAACTCGGCGTCGACCTTTGCGGCCTGAGCCCCGGCTTCGACGGGCGATTGTACTTTTTATAGTCGGCTTCCTTCTCCTCGCGCGACTTGTTTGCCGGCAAGGGGGGCAGCGATGAGGGGTCGTAGGCAGGAGCTTTGAGGGAAAAGCGGTCTGATTGCGAGGTCACCGAGGTGCCGTTGGAAATCCCCGACACGCCAGAGCGGGCGGTGGCGAGGGAGGAAACCGACTCGTTGGATTCCTTGCGGTTCAGCGTGTAGGCCGAGGGGCGGCGGCTACCGTTCGTCGAGGGGGCTTCCGAGGGTCGCCTAGGTGGGAGGGCTGGAGAAGGTCTGTCGGAAGGGCGACGGGGCGGCAGAGAGGGTCTCTGCGACGACTGTGTGGACGTCCGCGGGGGCAGCGCCGGGCGCGAAATGCCGTCCATGCCGTTGGCGGCGGGGTTGGACGCGGTGGCCTGTGGCGTGTTGCCGATGTCGTGGTGCGAGGCGCGCGGGTGGTCCTGCGTGGGCGGGACGTTGGTCGAGTTGATGCGCGTGTTGGCCCCATTTGGGCGGGCGGGGACACTGGGGCGTGGTGGCGGCGGGTGACGAGGTCGCCCTGATGGCGGTGGTGGTGCGGGTGCGGTTCCATTTGCGCCATTTACCTGGTTGGAATCCTGGGATGGAGCCGGAGTGGACTGTCCAGGCGCGCGACCGACTTGGTTCAGCTTCAGTGAAGCAATGCGGTCGGCGATGGACTGGGGTTGGTCGTCCGCCATGGCGATGTTGACTCGTTCTCAAGTCGCAACGGGCTTTATTTCGTCTTTCGTCCTGTTTCCAGTGGCCAAAGAACGATCGAAGAAACCAGAGAGCCTCAGTCGATGGATGCAAAGAGCCCCAGTCACTCACGGTATACCGAAGAGCCTCAGTCGATATAGACCGTAGCAAGCCAAAGATGCGGAAAGAAAGGTGTTGTGGTATGTCGTCCAGCACCCAAAAATAACCCTCAAGTGATCGACGAGCCGTGCCTCGCCTCACTACGCCGAGGTACTACCTCTACCCTCTACCCTCCCGTCTACACCGACCTGCCAACAAATCCTTCCCGATCCAGCCGCACGGCGTTTCCGGGCGATTGAATAACGACGCGAGATTGGCGTAGACCGGGAATCACCCGAAATGTCGGGTGAAGAGTGGAAAGCAACAACGTGGAAGAGTTCAACAAGTTCAAGAAATAGAGGAAGAAGAAGAAGAAGAGTCGATCCTCGTTCGTTTTGAAGTACAGGAAGTTAGTTAGTTGGCTTAGCTTCGCGAAGAGAGCGGCCGGGTAGTCGGAACAGCCGCCGCGTAATAAGGCTGAGAGCCCCGTCACGTGCCGGAACCTCCAACTACCTTACCTTGGGTACCTTAAAAACCCAAGGTGCCTACATGTCACATCAACTGCAAGGCATCTAGCTTCCTAGTCACCGATTCTCAGATGTAGAGGCACCAGGAAACAGAGGCAGAGTAGTTCAAGAGACACACGCATTCAATATACCCTGTTCTGCGTATGAACTCCTTCCCAACGATCGCCTGTCCTTCCGCCTTTTACCCCCTTTCGCTCGCAGTACATGCCCGAACACTATGCCATCCCCTCCCATCCATATCCACTCTCCGTCTCCACGACCTCACGGTCCACCCACCCACCCGCTTCGATCGCACGCGCAAAAGCGACCCCGCAGAAACGCAGAAACGCTGAACCTGCACGCACCCAGCCGACCGCCTAAAAGCAAAAGACCGCGCAAGAAACCCGCACGCCCAAATCCACCTCAAACCTCTCCTCCCTCCTTTGACTCACTCGCCCTTTCCTCCTCCACCTCCACCGCCTCTTTCACTGTCACCTCCAATTCCACCTCAACACCACCTAAACGTTTCCCCACCCCCCTCGGCCGCCACCCCAGCGCTCAGAAACAGCAGCAACGCCGGGAGAAGAAAGAAAGAAAAAAGGAGTGGAAGCGCTACGCTGCGCTGCGCTGCGGTGGAAAGACGAAGCAAGCACGCGAAGCCGGTGTGGAAAGTTTCTCAAAGGAGACAAAGGAAATCGTCATCAGTCGTGCCGAGGGTTTCGGAGGGAGGGTTCGGGAGGGAGGGGAGCGATCTTTTCTTTTTTGGCCGCCTGCCTGGGTGAGCCGTTCGGTGGTTGTTTTTGTTCTATGTGGTGGGAATTTGTCGTGGGGGTTTTTGTCATGGGTCGTCCGGTGTGGCGTGGTGTGGTGTGTGCTCGTCCAGCATTCCGGAGGTGGCCGTGATGGTAGTGAACTCGGCCGTGCGATCGCGTCGTCCTCTCCCTCTTCCCCTCCCTCATCCCGTCTCAGTTTCTTCGCCGCTACTTCTTCCTCTTCCGCCCCTTATCCTTGTCCGACAGCGCTGGCGCCAGGAAATACCCATTCGCCATCCCGCCACCACCGCTCTGCGCCTGACCCATCCCCATCCCCATCCCCATGCCCTGCCCCATCCCCATAACCTGCCCGCCCATAACACCACTCATCTTCACGCCACCCGTCCCCCCCACATCCCCCACCTCCGACCCCTCGTCCCCCTTCTTGACCGACACGCCCATATGCCGCCCATACCGGCCCTTACGCCCGTTGCCCTCGTCCTCGCTCAGACACCCCTCGGCGCCGATCCCGGCGTCCTTGCAGCGCCCGCAGGGGCGTTGCCGGTCGCAGCCCTTCTTGCTCTTGCGGCAGCGCTGGCAGCGCGGTTTGGAAGAGAGGTCCTCGTCGTCGCCGCCGCCGGTGGTGGTGGAGGCGCTGCTGGGGCCGCCGAAGCCTGCGCCTGGGATTGTTGGGGGCTGGAAGGTGAGCGGGGTGTTGGCGTGGGTGGTGGTGGCGAGGGAGGATTTGCGGGAGGGCGCAGGCATGGAGGTCGGGGAGAGTGGGGGTTTTGTGGTGGTGGTTGGGAGCTGGGGTTGGTTGCCGTGGTGGTTGTGGGGGTGGTGGGAGTGGGTGTAGGAGAGGGGTTTGGTCTTGGGCTTGGCCATGGAGTGGGCGCGCGGTTTGGCCTGCTTGTTGTGGGCCGTGGAGAGCGGACGGGGTTTGCCGGACTTGGGCTTGGACAGCTTGAGCGGGCGGCCGTCGTGGTCGACCTGCATGGCGTCGGCGCCTGCGAAGGTGCCATCGCGGTGGTCCTCGTCATCTTCGCCGCTGGTGCCCTGGCTGGGAGGCTCGTTCATCAGGCGCTGCTTCTTCCTCTGCGGACCCGCGTCGGCTTTGGTGTAGCCGACTGCCATGGACGGCCTCCGCCCTTGCATGTGTTGTTGCTCATCCTGCTCGTCATCTTCATCTTCACTGTCTTCCTCGGAGGATGCCAACTCCGCCTTGCCGCTGAGAGCGTCGTCTACAGTCGAGGTCGACGTCCGACCGTGCGAGAAGGCCAACGGGTCTCCGAGACGCATGAGCTGCAGCGCCACATCTTCATCTGAAATGGCGCTACCGACCGTCGGGTCGGGAGTAGGCAGCACCCCGCTCGCGTTGAGGCGACTCGGAGGGTAGCTGACTGTAGACGTACGACCTCTCAATTGGCGGTGAGGCTGATGTTGCACACTGCTGTAGCCGTTGCCATTCATGCCGACATGCGGCTGCGCTGCGCCCGCGCCCGCGCCATGGCTCTGAGGCGACGGCAGGGCCTGGGTGTAGGAAAAGGTCTGCTGGTTAGTCGCATACGGCGACGGGGCGTTGGGAAAGCCGTTCTTGCGCTGCGGCGAGGTTGACGAGATGGATGCGGGCATGGGGACCTGCGGAGGCACGAACAATGGAAGTTCCTAGATCGAGTCAGCAAAACAAGTCCGTATTGCGGGTGACACCAGTCACACACCGAACTCTCAAAAGCGCGCTTGCGCCTGCCGCCTTCGACAATATTCTCGACGCTGATCTCAGCATTGACTTGCTCGGATCGAGAGCGGCGAGAGCTGGTGTCCGAGCCCTCGCCCGCACTGCTGTAGCCGTCACCATCCCCACGCAGGTCAGCGCCACCGCCGCTGATGCGCTGGGGGCGAGGCAGTCCGCTGGGGGCAGCAGAAGCACTGCGCTGCACTTGCTCGGACGCTGGAGACATGCTACGCACTCCAGCCGAGCGAGCAGACTTGGCAGGCGAGTGCTGAGCGGTGTACATGGGCGGGCGCGTGTCGAAAGCTGGCCCCAGCGACGTCTTCTTGGGCGAGATCGAGTCGCGCGCTCGTTCGGTCTGCACCGGCGGCGGCTGGAAGATTGTCCTGACATACACCGTCATGTCGTTGTCAAAGTTGTCGTACGCGGCAATGATGCTGATGCCGTCTTTGTTCTCAAAGCTGACGCCGTAGTCATACAGGCCATAGAAGTTCTTCACCGTGGTGATGATCGATTCGGTGGTGTCGTGAGTCGATATCATCACTCTCATGGGCAACCGCGCTTGAATGCGCGGGTCCTGCGGGTCAATCAGTTGGAAGACGACATGTTTCTGATTTTTCTTGGCAGGCGACCCGCGAGGGTAGGTGGGAGCGGCGGCGGCGGCGGCGGCGCCATGACTGTCTCTATGAGAACGCTGCACCGCCGGCGAATAGGGCTTTGCGAACCCGTCCTGGTCGTGCGTGGCAGGGCCTTGTCGGGTGGGATACGGGTGACTCTGCCTCCTCGTATCCGTCATCCTTGCTGGGTCCTGGGCGTCGGCAGACAACATGTTGGAAACGTCCATCTGAGCAGTATAGGGTGTCTTTCAAGTCTTTCTCTTCGTACTTTGAGTACTTGTGGAGGGTGTTCGTGGGTTGTAGGTGTGCCTGGACGAAATGTGCTTCTGAGGTCACCGTCGGCGCATCTACAGCGGATGGGACGGCTTCGGGCGGTGTGGACGTGGCGATGTCGAGCCTGGTGCGAGAGGGTCAGCGGGGACGGCTTTCGCGGTGCTCGGCGATGGTGAAGACGTGGTTTAGAGGGAGGGAATGGGAGGGGGTAGTGGTCCAAGGGATGGGGGCTCCTCGGCAGGCGGTGCAGGACCGATGACGGCGGAGATGAGATATCGGGGGTAGGAAACGACGGAAAGGGTGAATGGAGTGCTCACCCTGCGTCGCGATGGGTTGGAGAAGAGTGCCGATGGGCAAACGTGGCCGTCGATGGCGAGGGGGTGGCGTCCTCGTCGTCGCCGTGGCCCGACAGGCAGCGTGGGCGGGCGGCGGTGGGCGGAGCGGGATCTGGACCGCCAGACGGGCAGATGAGATTGGGACAAGCAGGGAGATGGTCAGACGGATGGATGATGAGGTGCCAGCAACGATTGTATTCACGACGGGCGTGGTGGTGGAGGGGAAGAGAGAGGAGAGCGAGGCAGGCTCGGTGTGGTGAGTAGGTGGAGAAGCATGCGAAGTATGCCGGGCTGGCGCACTGGCTCCGCCTGACCCGCATTCGAGACTCCAGAAACTCGCAGGACCGCAGCAATCACGGCACAAATTGGCCTCGCCCGCGAAACGGCCGGGTGATGGATTCTGCACATCTCGAACGACATGCGTTTCGAGTATCCGAAGCCATGTTTATTCTATTACATTTGGGGGCAAGAGTCTATGAGAGTTTGGGCGGGCGGCCAGTCCAATGCCCCCCGAGGCCAGCTGCGGACTATTAGCCGCCCAGCACTCCAGTCAGGGAAGTCGCAGGCTCCACGAGCGATGCAGAGACCAGACGATGACAGTAATGGGTGACGCCCCGACTCTTGGGGAGGGGGGGGGCGGGCTTGGGCGTCGCAAGCCATGAGCGCATAGAGTGTGCCATGGAAAGCCCACAGCACCTCGCTCGTCTCTGGCGGCTGCTGCTCCCGACTATATTTGTGCACTCGCCAGACCGCCCGCCGCTCTCGGCCAGCAGACAAGGAAAGGGAAGGCAATGCGAGTACAAGGGCGCGAGTACCTTCAGCACCTCAGCGGCGTTTCTCGCGGGAGCAGTAGTGAGCGAGCTTCCGCGCAGCGCATCCCATCGCATCGCCAGCGCTGCTGCTGCGACTGGCATCCACCCGTTTGCGCGCCAATGAGAGGGCGAGAGACCCGCTGTGTGATCGAGACCGACGAGCGCCGCGCCGCCGACCACCACCACCACCGTCGTCCTCCCTAGGTCCACCTCGTCCGCCTCCCTCCTCCACACCCGCACATGGCAGTCAGCAACAAGTCCAGATGCAGTGGAGTGCACCATGATGGATTGCGGAATGGAGCAGAGTGAGTGGGGGGAGGGGGGGGGGGGGGGATTCCGTCGGCCGACCCAGTTGCCGTGGCGGCACCGGCGGCGCGCGCTGTGGCACTTCGGGCGGGGGGGAGGGGGAGTCAGTCAGTTGTCGTCGTCCTCGTCGTCGTCGCAACGCCGCAAGCGGGCAACGCCTCCTCGAGCTGCGGAATGCGCCGCGTGGCGGTGGCCGATAGCAAGTATACACCAGGTGATACATCCTTCCATAGCACCTCAGGCAGAAGGTAAGTAAGTCGCTCGCCGGGCGGCGCCGATGGCGGTAGTGACGACGACAGCAGCCAGCAACGTCGCGCGCCTTTTCGCCGACGGGCGTGTGTGAGGGGGGGTTTTGCGCGGGGCTACCTCGTTCACCTGCAGCGGCGGGCGAGATGGTGCATGGAGGGGCTTTTTCGCCCGCCGCCACGCCCCCTCTCCCCCCCGGCTTGCCTGGGTTTCAGCGTCGCCTGGCCCGCTCGGCGCGGTTGGCTGTCTGCGCGCCCCGAGGCCCCGTTGCTGGGCCGATTCTGCCAGCGCATCGTCGTGGGCTCCCTCGTTCCGCCCACGGCTTCTGCCGTCATGTCAGGAACGGATGAGCATGTAGAGTGTGCTGACCATGGAAGTTGGGCGAAGTGTGGGAGAGAGATGGGGGGTGCACGTGATCCGGTTCATTAGCGTGAGGTCCGGCGGGGGGGCTTTCGCTCAGCGACGCGACGCGAACACGACAGGCTTCAACACGGCTACATTTGGGCGCAATGCGGGTGGGTGGCATACCGAGACGCGTCGGGGTATCTCTGATCCATACCTGGCACCCACACCTCCAGCGCGTCTGATGTTCTCCATGATCGGGTTGTCACAGGGTGAGAAGGAGAAGGAGATGCGGTCGTGGGGGACGCGTTGTTGCGGGGCAGTCGGAGTGATGTGAGCAGGAACAGCCGTGCCCCTCCATCCGGCCCGGCCCCGTCCGTCTCATCCGAACCAATCGTCGCTCGACCTCGGCCACATACGGACTAGCGCACCGTCCGCCGAAGCTCCTGCTTGTTGACAAACATCCAGCTTCCCTCTTCTGCAGCTGCCTCTCTCCGGCGATTTTCACCCTCCGCCATCGCACGCATCCCTTAGCGACAGCAGCCTCACGACAGCAGCAATACCGCCCGCACGAGTCCTCTCTCTCGTGTCCCCGCTGCCGTGCAGAGAGTCTCGTGCATGCTCCCTTGAGTGTGTTCCCGCCGCGCGCGCTGCTGCTCCCTCCCTTCTTCCCTCGACTCCCACAGCTCCGCCGCTGCGACTCCATCCACCCGCCATCCCTCAACCACCCGCCAGCACCGTCGCCTTCCCTTCACACACACACCGATCGGCTCATCGAGCAAACCGCAATGGACGCCAAAGTAAGTCTCTTCTCATTTTTCCTCCCTCACCTTCACTTCCCACGTGGTCCAAGCGGCAGCGGCAGCAGCGCATCTCTGGTCCACCCTCACCCCATGGAGCGGAGAATGGCTTTCCCTCGATTTCGCACGCGCGCACCACGGGTGCTGCGCGCTCGTGACTCACCGTCACTCATTCGATCAATCTTTACCCCACACTGTACTTACCTCTCAACCCCATCTAGCCGCAACGCCCACGCGTCCGCGCCCACGACGAGAACATGCCGCCGCCGGCCCTCCCTGGCAAGACCTTGCATCAACGCACCAAGTCGAACCCCGTCCTCACCAACCTCATGCAAGCCGGCGCCGTCAAGGCCGCCAACAAGAAGGTGCTGGGCGAGGCCAATACCAACACAAAGGTCAGTAAGGTTGCGAAGGACGACTCCGATCTTGGCAAAGCCTCCCCCGACAAGATCGAGAGGAAGGAGGGTGGAAGGTTCGCGCGCGAGCGTCCGGCGCCTCGCGTGCTGGCCCCGAAGCCCTTCCCCTTCGTCCAGAGTGTGCAGCCCGTGGCGGCAGCGGCGGCAGCGGCAGCCACGGCAAAGCAGCAGCAGCAGCAGCAGTCGAGCAGCGGCACATCCATGAGCACCATTCCCGCGGAGACTTCCGAAGCCAACAAGGTAACCGCGAAGAAGAGCACCAAGGTGCTGAGGGACGTCCAGCCCGTCGGCCAGGGCCACACCGGCGCCCCGTCAGACACCGCCCAGGTCGTCGCACCCTCGCGTCCCAAGCCTGTCTCAGGTGCCTCCAGCCGTGAGGCTGTTCCGGTTCAGCGTCAGGAAGTTCGCACCACCGAGAGTGTTCCTCTCCGCGAAGAGCCCGCGACCCGCGCTACTACTTCTTCGACCGCCACCTCCATGGAGGTCCCTCAGGAATTCGCCTCCCAGCAGGAGTACCTCAGCTATCTGGCTCTGTGTCAGCCTTCTGCTCTCGTCAACAGACGTTCGTCGGGGGCCACCGCAGCCGCGCAGTCTGCCACCGAGCAGGACGCCGACGGCGAGGAGGACTGTGACTACGAAGACGGCTACACCACCGCGCGCTCCCTTGGCCTCCGCGGCGACAGCACCGGCGGTGTGACCATCATCCTGGCCCCGAGGGCGACCGACAAGATTCAGCAGGAGCTGGACGTCTCCAAGGAGTTCGTGGCCATGACTCGTTCCAAGGACGATGTGGAGGATGAGCAATGGGACACGTCCATGGTTGCGGAGTACGGCGACGAGATCTTCGACTACTACCGCGTGCTGGAGACCCGCATGACCCCGAACCCGACCTACATGGACCAGCAGCAAGAGATCCAGTGGTCGATGCGCGCTGTTCTCATGGACTGGGTTGTGCAGGTCCACGCTCGCTTCAGCCTGCTCCCGGAGACCCTGTTCTTGACCGTCAACTTCATCGACCGCTTCCTGTCCTGCAAGGTCGTCTCCCTCGGCAAGCTCCAGCTGGTCGGCGCCACCGCCATCTTTGTCGCGGCCAAATATGAGGAAGTCCAATGCCCCACCATCTCCGAGATCATCTACATGGTCGACGGCGGCTACTCGGCGGAGGAGCTCCTCAAGGCGGAGCGCTTCATGCTCAGCATGCTCCAGTTCGAGCTCGGCTGGCCTGGTCCGATGAGCTTCCTGCGTCGCATCAGCAAGGCGGACGACTACGATCTTGAGACGCGTACCCTTGCCAAATACTTCCTCGAGGTCACCATCATGGACGAGCGTTTCGTCGGCTGCACTCCCAGCTACCTCGCTGCCGGCGCGCACTGCATCTCGCGCCTCATGATCCACGGTGACGAGTGGAGCAAGTCGCACGTCTACTACTCCAACTACACTTGGTCCCAGCTGCAGCCTCTCCTCGCCGCCATCCTCGAGTGCTGCGAGTCGCCCGTCAAGCACCACTCGGCCGTCTACGACAAGTACACCGACAAGAAGTTCAAGCGCTCGTCGCCCTACGTTCAGGACCAGCTCCGCGGCGGTTTCGTCATCCCTCGCGACAACCCGCTGCCCCTCGAGCCGCTCCCCATTGACGCTGGCGCCGAGCACGACTATCACCTCACCGCTCCGGCCATGGGCATCCCCGGGCTCGGCGGTATGTTGAGGCAGTAGAGGGTCGCCCCTTCACTCCTCAACGCCACATCACCAACCAACCGGCTCTCGCTCTCCCTCTTTCCACGGCTCGCTTCCGCCTGGCTTTCTCACCAGATGGCGTCAGTCGCCTCAGCCACTCTTTCCCCGACTTCACCCACCACACTGTCCAAAAGCGCCCCTCGCCCGTCCAACGGCGCTCGCTTGTCGTCTGAACGTTCCTCACACTGGGCCAACCACCCTTGCGCGTCTGGGCAACTTTGCGACTGAACACCTTCTCCCCCCCCCCCACACACACCAAATGGAAAGAAACCAAAAAAGAGCGGGCGGTCGCGCGGCTGGCAACGACCCGTCACGACCCCGCCACGCCATGCACGATCCAGACCCACGATGTCTCCGACTTTTTCACTCACACTGCACTTCTCTGTCCGTCTCCGATCCTGTGCGCGACTCGCACTGCCTACTGTCCGGACGGCAGCTGTTTTTCTTTTTCTTCTTTCGGGCCTGCGCCTCGTCACTGCGTCGCAACTGGTCGGCGATTGGGGGGGTCTTCACTGGCTCGTCTCCGCTCTGCTGTCGCTGTCGCTACTCGACGGCCTGGGCCCGGTTTGTTTCGTATCGTCGCCCGCCGTCTCGGCTGGGACGGTCGGGCTCGGGCTCGGCATGGACATGGGACTGGCGCGCATCGGAGTTTCAACGGGGTCTCCTACCCACGGAAGGCGTTTGCACTGCTTCTGGTGCTTCGGCAACGGGATGTTTCTACGAACGGGACCCATCATCGGCGCACGAGGGAATCGGACCGGATCGGAATCGGGGATTGGGGCGGTCTCTGCGTGTGTGTTTGCGACTGCTGTTCTTTCTTTTGTCTGTTCTGCTGCTTTTTCTTCGCCCCTCAGTCCCCTCGTTCGGGAGCGTCCTGCTGCTTTCAATAGCGCGGGTGCCTGGACAGGTGCCGGAGGGTGTGGGTGGGTGTGGGTTTACTGTTACTGTTCCCTTAATTCTGTGGCGGGTCATTAGCGAATGCGAGTGCGCGGGTGTGCGTGTGCGTGTGTTTTAATTCTACGGGCTGTTCTGCTGCTGTGCTTTTTTTTTTTTCACTGCTTCAACTGGTTTCAACCGTCTCTTCGAGTGTAGGGGAGGAGGCGGAGGCGTATACCCGGTGTGTGTGACGGGTGAGGATGAAGAGTGGGAGGCCCATGATGGTCTCGATGTGCCGGTTGCCGGTTGCCGGTTGAGGAGGGGGTTTTCCTTTCGGCGCTTCTTTTAGCTGGGAGGCCGACGGCATGGTCTACCTTGTGTGTCGAATGGGATTCAACTGTCTCACCATGCGCCATTTCTCGTTCCCCTGGATGGTGTGGTAGAGAGAGATAGTAAGGTATGGGTATCGAGTCCCACCGTGCTACGGAGAAAAAGAAAGTATCATGGCGCCCCGAGCCCCCCCCCCCTCCCCGCCTTCCAACCCCGCGGCATTTCCCCGCTGGCTGTTTCGCGCCGAGAGCTTTGCGTCGCCGAACTGCACCTCTCCTCCTTTTCTTCCTCACCCCCCGAAAACGTGAGCATGACAATACGTGAAGGGCATCCGCACAGTCGGCTTGGACTCGCATACACCTCACGTCTTCCGAGACCGTGCCCGGCCGCAGATACGGGCGATCGAGCAACCCACTTAAGGTAGGTACTCGCTCTTCGCTCGCGCCGACGCACCGCGCCACAAAGCCGGGGCGGATCCCCACGCTGCGTCCGTCCGCATATCCACGTCTCTCTTTCGGACTGGAGGCGTGTACCACATCATTACTTTCTTCGGACTCGAGCCAGGGGATTTAAAAAAGGTGAGCGCATGGGCCGGAAGGGAAGGGATGACGGGTTGTTTTGGTGTCAACTGGACTTCTGTCGCTCTTCGAACTTTTTTTGATCGCTTGTCCCTTTCTTCGCTTGAGTAAAGGATTGTTTCGATTTCTTCCATCACTTGCCTTGACGCAGAAAGACTACATCTCCTCGTCCAGCACCTCGAACCACTCCTCTTCCAGCACCTCAAACCCCTCAGCACCACCGTCACCATGTCTCCCGCCTCCACAATCACCCCCCAACCCCCCGTCCTCGTCCCCACCGCCTCCCTCCACGACAAAGTCGCTCTCGTCACCGGCGCCTCCCGCGGCATCGGCCGCGGCGTAGCGCTCGAACTCGCCCGCCGCGGCGCCTCAGTCATCATCAACTATGCCACCTCCAGCGCCGCCGCCGAAGCCGTCTGCGCCGAAATCGCCGCCCTCAACACCGGCGCGCGCGCCCACCCCATCCGCGCCGACGTTTCCCGCGTCCCCGAAATCGACCGCCTGTTCACCGAAGCGAAGGAGATGTTCGGCAAAGTCGACATCGTCATGTCCAACTCGGGCACCGAGAGCTGGGAGGCGACCGAGGACGTGACGGAAGAGCGCTTCGATCACGTCTTCAACCTCAACGCGCGCGCGCAGTTTTTCGTCGGCCAGGCCGCGTGGAAGCACGTCGAGGATGGCGGGAGCGTGGTGTTGATGAGTTCCATTGCCGCCGGCTTGTTGGGCGTGCAGCATCATAGTTTGTATAATGCGAGTAAGATGGCGGTGATTGGGATGATTAAGGCGTTTGCGACGGATTTCGGGAAGAGGGGCATCACCGTCAATGGGGTTGCGCCGGGCGGCATCAAGAGCGACATGTTCGCTGAGGTGAGTTGACACTTTCCCCCATCCCCCCCCCGCCCCCCACCCCCCCATGCTCTCCCTCGGCTGGGTCAGTCATTTTTTTGGTTTTTCCGATATCGTTTTGCTGACGGGTACAATAGAACGCCTGGCACTACATCCCCGGCGGCTCGCCCGACTGGTCCAAGGACAAAATCGAGGCGCTGATGGCCGACCACTGTCCGTTGAAGCGGTGCGCCACGCCGGACGATGTGGCGCGCGTGGTGGCGTTTTTGGTCAGCGAGGATGGCGGGTGGGTTAATGGACAGGTCATTACGATTTCGGGGGGCTCGAGTCAGTGAGGGGGCATGCGAGTGATTGGGGGTGGATGTTGGTTGAGGGGGTTGGGTGAATTAAGGGAGCGTAGATAATGCGAGAGGGTGAATGAGTTTCGCGGTTGGCTTTCCAATGTCTCTCCCGTCTTCCGGCCCTTGACTCGATCTCCTAGGGGGAAAAGACTCTCCAGATTCCTCTCGGTTCGGAACTTGTGTGAATCCTGGCCTGTAGTCGCGACTGAGATCCCACTCACATCCTTTCGGGCCTGCGACGTTTTGTCTTTGAGATTTCGGCTCCGCTGCCTTTCAGCTTGACAGCTCTGCGTCTCGGCAGATTTTCCTCCCACAGTCCTTGACTTCAATGTTCAGAGGTGAAAGTTGAAGGCTCAAAGCGACTTCGGACCATGGCGTCATGACGCCGACCCGATCGGGAAGGAGTTTTCGCGGGATTGACTCCACCTTCGACCGCTTCCTCCTAGGTACACCTTCGATTCAATCGTTCCGGTCCCGTGTGTTGGATTGATTCTCAATTTGTGTTCCCCCCAAAAAAAACCCCCAAGAGCCAGACTCTGAATCGATTGGGCCAATTCAACGTTCGCTGCATTTACTCTCCACCGCAAGACACATATTCCATCATGCACATCGTGGTGAGTACTTCCTATGTCGATCTACCTTCAAATCGTACCACCTCCCGCTAAATTCAAAACCAGGTCACCAACGACGACGCCCCCCCCTCGGCCCAAGCGTCCCCCTACATCCTCCCCTTCGTGCACGCCCTCGAAGCCGCCGGCCACCTCGTCTCCGTCGTGATACCCCACACCCAGCGCTCCTGGATCGGCAAAGCGCACCTCATCGGCCAAGACGCGCAGAGCTCCCCCTACCACCCACCCGCCACCACGCCCGAAACCGCCGACGCCGCCCCCACCGCCTCCACGAGGGCCAGCACGACCACCTCCTGGACCCTCATCAACTCGACCCCAGCCACCTGCGCCCAACTGGCACTCACCCCCTCCTTCCTACCCCCCCACCTGCCCCCCGTCGACCTCCTCATCTCCGGCCCCAACTACGGCCGCAACACGACCGCGCTCTTCACTCTGTCCTCGGGCACGCTGGGCGCGGCGCTCGAAGGCGCCCTGTGCGGCGCGCGCGCCATCGCGCTCTCCTTCGCTTTCACGGATCGGCTGAACAGGCCGCACGTCGTGAAGGAGTGCTGCGAGCATGCGGTCAGGCTTTGTGGGGGGTTGGCGGAGCGGGGCGGGGAGGGGGTGTGGGGGAAGGTGGGTGAGGGGCGCGTCGTCAATGTTAATATGCCGTTGCAGGAGGGGGTTAGTGGGAAGGGGGTCGAGTGGACGAAGGTGTTGGGGAATTCGTGGGGGAGGGGCGCGTGTTTTGAGGAGGTTGCGGGGGCCGGGGACGTGGGTGGGGCTGCGGGGGAGGAGAAGAGGGTTAGAGAGGGGAAGGGGGACGGGGGTGGGTTGGATGGGTCGGCGGCCGGCGGGACGAGGCATTTCAAGTGGTCGCCTAGGTTTGCGGATGTGTATGAGAGTACGCGGAAGGGGGGCCCGGGGTCGGACGGATGGGCCGTGCAGGAGGGGAAGACCAGCGTGACGGTCTTGAGGGCGAACTTCATGCATGTCGATGGGTTTGAGGGGGAGGTGAAGCTGTAGGTGCGGGTTGAGGGCGAGTTGCGCGCATAGATCGCCATAGACGGTGGTGGAGATGGATTCGTCCAGCCTTTCGACCAAAGCCTTCGTCGAGACCCTGTTCATGCAGTAATACGTTTGAACTACGTAGGAAATGGGGTCTGGCGCGCTTCTTGAACGTGCGCTCGAACACATCCCGACTCCCCTTCTGGCTGCGTCGAAAGCGTTTTGCGCTGGTCTCCTGGGCGCGCCATGACGGCGGCGTGAGAGGGGGCATTTCCTGTCCCTCAATCCGCGCAAACTGGTGCCTTCTTATGGTCGCCTCATTTTGTGCATCGCTCATCAGGCCTCATCATTGCTGCGGCGAGATCATGACTACCGAATCCCCTATCCACTCGGTCAGCTCGTAAACTTCATTTCGCTCCTCGAAGTCCTCCCACAAAATCTTCTCATTGCTACCCTTGGTTCTTTCCTTCGCTTCATCCAAGACTTCGCTGGAAAAGAAAACCGTCGACCTAAGAAAACCGTTGACCTCTTACCTCTCACGAACAGCATCTCGCTCTGCTTCTTCACCGTCCGCACCTTGTCCTCTTCGCTCCCTTCCTCTTCCTCTACCACGTAGATTGTCTCCTCCACTTCGCCGAGCACGAGGTTGCAATGGCTGTCGTAGGCCTATATCATCGCCAAAAGGCTTCCGTCAGCACCTCGTTCCCCCGACTGCAATAATGCCCTTCCACTTCGCGGCCTCCGCTCCACCTCGCTATTCTCTTCAATCCAAAGATCCCACACATACATGTAATCTGCCCTCCAACTCGCGATCGCCTCGCAGCTTCACGAAAACCGTTTCGTTCAGCGACAGCCGCACCAGGTCAAGCGGCTCGTTCACCGGGTTGGCGCCCGTGTCCTCCGTCTCAGCCATGGATCATCGAACGACTCGTCGTAAAATCTCGTGTGGGGTTTCGTAGAGCTCGTGGGGTCAGAAAGAGCGTCGTCGTGTGGAAAAAAGTGACAGCGATCTACTTTCAAAGTGACGCGCGAAGTCGCGCTGGCGTCTCGCTCGAAACGATCAGATATTCTTGGCATCCAGATCTCTCGCCCGAGCAATGTCCGACACATCTCCCCGCACCGACTCGCGAGCGGACAACCACACGCGCCGCGCATCACCCGCTCCACAGCACTACCCCAGCTTTCTCCACCGGCTCATCTCCGCCCCGTCAACCCGAATCTGGAGCCCCAGACACACTACCCCATGCCGTTCGCCAACCGCCGCGCACGGAACTCGATTTCATGACTGCGCTGTTTGCCCGACTGGGGCCCCTCGAACCGCGGACGATCCCGCATACCAGCTGGACGGGACGCGTGGGGAGGAAGAAGAGCGGGAAGAGATGGACTGCGGGTCGTATGGGTCCGAGGGGTGGATACGGGGGCGCGAAGGTGGTCAAGAGGGGGTATGCTGAGGCATCTCAGCCGGTGAGGTATGTTCACCATGACATTGAGGGGATTACGTTGTCGGCGCGGTATCCGGATGTGGGGTTTGGGTCGCGGTCGCCGGCGGGTTGGGGTTCGGCGCCTGACAGGCTGCCGCCTGCGGAGCCGTACAACGCCGCTGCAGTGGGAGAATCGAAAGTGGAAGCCGAGAAAGCGGAGATGGGCCGACTTGAGGCGGAGAAGTCAGCTGATATCGCGGATACGGCTTGGCTCGATGACCTTCAAGGTTCTGAGAGAGACGCGGGGGATGCAGAGCAGAAGGACGACGCATTCGATTATGTGAATGCACTGGATCCGGCGCTCGCGAAGGGCAACTCCGATGTCGTCCTCCGCTGTCTGAGCTCGGCAAGAAACGCGAACGACGTCCAATGGATTCGCGATTTGAGCGACGCACAGTACACCGAGTGCCTCCAGGCTCTGCACCCCTCCAACTTTGCCGACACGCTGCTGGCAACCCATCTTGAGGTCAGTCACGCCATGACCAAACTTTTCAATCTGACCCCGATGCGCCAAATCACGTCGGACCTTCACGAGGCTCTGTCAATGATGATCAACGTCCGCCGCGTTGCCGGGCGAAAACTCACCGCCGAGATGTATAGCTTGCTTCTGGCCGCAGCTGCGAACATTGGGCACAAATATTTCGCGCTCCGGCTCTGGGAGGAGATGGTGGAAGATGGGATCGCTCCAACCGTGGACAATTACAATTGTCGCATCGGTGCGTCGGTTTGGCAGGGCGTGTTTGATCCTGTGACCAGACGAAACATTCGAGTCAGCGACTTCAATATGCGAGCCCGGTCTGCCGAGCACCCAGGGACAAGGTTTTGGGACTACCGCACGGGTGAAGGAGGGTTGCATGGTCAGATCATGGGGTTGTTCGGCGATATGCTGAAGAATGAAATTGTGCCCAACGAAGAGACCTTCTGCTTGGTCATGATCGGAGCCGGGCGTGAGGGATCCATGTCACAAATCAAGTCCGTCATGCGCAAGGTGTGGAACGTCCACATGGACGCCGTGATGGTCGGTGATGAGGAGCTCTCCAGTCAGATACCTGAAGGGAATCACCCCTCTCAACGACCAACGAACCGTCTTCTCTTCACCATCGCCCATGTCTTAGGTGTCAACGGACATATCTCTATGGCCTTCCGCATCGTCGATTTCGTCGCTCGTCGCCACGACATGCTCGTCACAACAGACGTCTGGTCCCATCTATTCGAGTTCACCTTCGTCATGGCGTCCCACCGCTCCAAGACACGCCGCCACAACGACAGCGCCGAACTCAACCATCTCCCTAAAACCAGCGTGCAGAATCTCTGGGACGCCCTCACCAGCCCACCCTACAATTGCCAACCCACAACCTCCATGTACGATCACCTGATCCGCAGTCTGCAACACCGCCAATCCGGCCCTCAGATACTTTCCGCCATGGAAACCGCCTACCCCCTCTATCTCGCCAGCCGCGACCGGGCCCACACCGCCCTTCACGATCTCCAAACGCGCATCTCTCGTGGCCGTCCCCCCACCTCTACGTCCGCCCGCTCCATCCCGGCCCTCCGCCGGAATTGGGAATACTTAGAGCTCAGGCGCCGCCGCGATTGGCAATACGTCCGCCGCTGGCTACGCCTACTACTCACCACCACCCGCAACTTCGTCCACCGCGACGTCCATCACGACAGTGACTTCTCATTGCGTACGCTGCCGCGGATGTTGGCGGAGTGGCACGATGTTGCGCCGACCACGGTCGAGTATGACATTCCGGCGGGGATTGTCGAGTTGAGGATGAGGACGCGGGAAGATATTGTACGTGCTTGGGAGCGAAAGTTGAAGGAGAAGGAAAAGGAGGAGGCGATTTTGAGGGACGCGAGATTGGCGGTGGGTGACGAATGGTCTGGGGTTTCGAGGGAGAGGGAGAGGGCGGTGAAAATAGTGGCGATAAGGAAGGCGGCGAGAAAGGTGGAGACAGGGGAGATGGAGAGGGATGGAAGTCGTGATGACGTTGTATAGCGAGCCTGCGGCGATTCTTTCAGGAAGAAGAAGTCACCTGCGACAGACGGACGAGAGCGCGTGGTTTCCGTCCGGGGCAGAGAGCTTTCACAAGCAAATGAGGAAACACCAGACTTGAATAGAGAAGACCGACAGACAGAGATCTCATGCACGCCAGTGCGAGGCGTTGCGGATTTGTCTACAATCCTGCTCAAAAAGTCTTCTTGGTGCGGAGCTCCCCCTTGCACCCGAAAAGCTCGTCCGATTCCCTGGGAGATTGAGCCTCAGTAAGTGGGTGTGAAGAAGTGAGAACGGCGCGACGCTTTTCCAGGTCGAGCCGAGAGAGAAGAACTTGCACGTCGAGACCAACTAGCGTGGCCAATGTGCTGGAGTCGGAGTCTCGTCTCCTCTACTGCGACCATGAATCCACGAGAACTTTAGCCGGTCTCTGCTGCGCAAGCATCTTGAGCAATCTGAACCCTGATTCAGATGGTCTTACCTTCTAGAAATCGTTGCCGACAGCTGCGCACCTTTCTGCAAGTGATAGAACACAGCGAGTAGAGCTGCCCCAACACCTTGTAACAGCAACAAGACAGCTACAACGTCTCTTTTCGATTCCCACTCTGATCAACTTTACGGCGATGGAAGGGACTCGCTCGAAATCATCTGAGACGGCAAGACAGTCATCTCCGCGAGTGGGAAAGGCTTGCAAGAAGGTCAGATATGTCTTCGAGTACCCCGGGGTGAACATTTCAACGAGGAAGATACGCTGTGTTGCAATCGAGGTGTTGGCATTGCAGTACGAACAAGCGTGGGACGATCGATGGACTTATGGTGGGAGTCTCGCCCGGAGCTTGAGAGTTGGCGCAGTCGCGGGCCCATACGGTAGCTTGTTTGGTTTAGCTGATTTTCAAGAGCCGATTATCAGTACCTTGCGGTCTAGGCGTGTTCTCTTAAGTGCTGTAGAAGATGATGCTGGCGCTGAGACGCTCAGACGGCTCAGATGACTGTGAGTATCGGGACAAACCTAACTTGGTCCTACCCCCCGCCTCATGAGATCGTGTGCATGGAAGAGATGGCCCGGTCGGCTTGAATCTGATAGATAGGGCACCGCTGCATCTGCTGTTTCTCAGGTGAGTGGAAGCATCCTCATCGTTCCGCTACCGATCATCGGGTCACCAGCATGACGGCCGCCATGACATCCAACACGGCATGCTGCGAATGGCTCGTCGGCTTCTCAAACGGCCCATTCCACCAGGGACCGTACTGCCCATTCCCATTCGTGTTCCGCTCCTGCTGGCTAAGAAAATTGACATTGACAAACGCCCTGATCATCCCAGCCTTCTGCCTCGCCTCCTCGCTCGGTGGAGCCGTCCGCACAATCACATCATACAGCACAGCCAGCTGCCGCATCAGCACCGCCTTGAACCCCACCGCATCGTTGTTCTTCCCCGGGTCGTTGCGCCCATGGCCGTAGCATCCGTGTTCCGTCAGCACGCCGTTTCCTTCCACCCAGCCCCCATTCCGCATCGCGCGGTGGCCCATGTGGATCGCCAGTGTCATGTACTCCGCCTCGCGCGTCGCCTCGTACATCAAAGCGCACACACCCAGCGCGACGCCTGTCGTGTACGAGAACGTCCAGTCGACCGCCTCATTCTTCTTGAGTCGTATTTGGTCGAGCACCACGCCGTCGCGCGGGCGGTACCGGCACCGCAGGATCCAGCCCAACGAGCAGCGCGCCGCGCATAGATAGTCCTCCCGCGAGGGCTCTTTCCCCATGCTCAGCAACTTGCTAAGATGCGGGTGCTTCTCGGCGCGGCTCCCTTGCGCCAGCGCCAGCCGCACGCTCAGCTCCGCGTAAAGCCCGGAGCTGATGGCGTTGATCTGGTCCTCGCCCGGCCGCGTCGTCCAGTAGCACGCGCCCTCCATGTCTCTATCCTGGAAGAAGACCTGCCCGCGCCCACACACGCTGGACTTCGCGCGGATGTGCTGCCACACGCCTTTCGCTTTGTCGAGGAACCAGCCGTCGCCGCTGATGGCGTGCATGTGTATGCAGCACATGGCCCACCACAGCGTGTCGTCGTTGAACTCGTTGATGAAGCCCGGGCGCCGGCTCTCGATCGACCGGAGGGACTTGCTTAAAAGCTCGTAGTTGCGGTGGTCGCCGGACCAGAGATCGCGCAGCGCCACAGCCGTGTAGGCATTTGCGCACTGCCACCATTCGATGCCGCCCATTTCGCCATCGGGCCGTTTCGACATGAAGAAGACGTCAATCATGCGTTGCGTAGTGCCCGGGAGGTTTCCGGGGGGGGCGGGCGGCGATTCGAGCCAGGGTGGGCTTTTGTGGTCCCATTCGCCGGCGATCTTGACGGCTTCTTGGAAGTCGACCATGTTTGGAGTTCTTGGGTAGGTATGCTTAGGTTTTGAATGGCTGGTGAAACGTCGTCGAGCAATTGTCGATGGTCAGGGTCCTGAATTGGTGGATTTGAATAGGTGTCCAGCGCCAGCGCCTTGAGTGAGATATTCCTGCAAACTGGCAACGAAACGAAGGCGAGAGGGCAAGAGAAAAAGAAGAGGCCAAGTGCCTAAGTTAATTGAATGGCTCATTGTGGGAATCTCGAGTGAGGTGACGACGCGTCCGGGAAGTGATGTCACGGGCTGGCCCGACGCGTTCACCCAGCGCTCCCTCCTCCCCCGCCGCTTGCTCCCTCCTGCACAAACTCCACAATCACGGAGTAATCTATGTTCCCCCACGCTACGCCAGCGATGCGACTGCTTTGCAGCCCGTCCCCGCTCGTCAAGGCGTGCGAGTCTGCAGGAACGGCACCATGACCGACTGGATCGACCAGTATACGGCCGGGCTCGACCAGCGCGATGCTCGAGAGCAGGCGCACAAGCCGTACATTGACGCCTGTACGTGATGACCGACCACGAATGCATGGTAATCATCTGCTGACTTCCCAAGACACCAAGCTCGCGGACCGTACGGCAGCTCTGCAAGCCAGCGAGCCGCCAGCATCAGCCTCTGAGGCTACCGGAGACCAGCGCGTGAACACGCCTGTACGCGGCAAGTCAGCGCCACAAACGAAAGACGCGCCCAGCAACTCCGACGAGCTCCTAGCCCGCCTGCGCTCCGACCTTGCCAGCACGCAAAAAGCGCGCAGCACCCTCCAAACCCAAGTCGACGAGCTCTCGACCTCGCTCAAAACCGCCGAGCAGCAGAGCAAGTCTTCCTCCACCCAAGTCGCGCAGCTCACAAAGCAGAAGACGGACCTGGAGCGCAAGCTGCGGGACCGGGATGAGGAGCTGAAGGGCAAGGGCAGGTTGGTGGAGGATGCGCATGACGAGATGGTTGCGCTGGGGCTGCAGTTGAATGTTGCCGAGGAGAAGTCGGAGAGGCTGGGGAAGGAGAATAAGGATCTGGTGGATCGGTGGATGAAGAGGATGGGCGAGGAGGCGGATCAGGTGAATCGGGATTCAAGATGGGAATGAAGGTATCTAGTGGGGTTATCTCGTTGGGCACGAGACGATGTGGGTATGGCCCTGGGAATAACGGGACGGACGGAGTGGCTACGGCTTCGTGTTGCACCCCGAGACTCTTCGCAACATTGCTATTCACGGGAGAGAATGATGTCTGCTTCTTCAGACTCCTTCGCTCGCTTGGTCAGCGTCAAAGATGGGACTTCCACTACAAAAGCATGGCGTTGTGCTGCCGTGACAGTTGCCGGCTTCGGCCAACCAGCCAGTCGGGTTGCTGTGGATCGAGGTCTGTCAGCAAAAAGTATATACAGAGGTTGCCACATTGTGGGGAGCGTGACGGGACGACGATCCACGGTAGCCCTGCTCGTCCCTCTCTCTCCGCCTCCGTCTCCGTCTGTTCAGCACGTGGAGGGGAGATCCGCCCACGTCTTCTGATTCGTAAGAATACCTGGTAACATCAACATGCAGGTGCACGTGCTGGGCGGCGGCAAAAAGCTGCACGCGCCGCTCGTGGACGGACCGTCGCCTGCTGCGACCGAGGACTTTTGGGAAACGACAGCTGTAACGAACGGCGCAATGATGAAAGAAGACACTTCAACTAGAATCAATGTAAGAATCGTGATGGCGGTATGTCGGCTTTGAAAATGCAAGTCAGTCATCGGGTGCATGTTTTGCAGAAATTGGCCTGTTTCTAAATCGGTTGGGGGGTTGGGGGGCGACGAGGCACAGAGGCAAATTGCTCGTCTCGCCCGACGCTGGCCTTGGCGCTCGTCGCTGCGTCCAGTCTCGTTGCTTCTCTCGGCAAGCGACGTCTCTCCCCCTCCTGCCACCCACACACACCCACATACACCACTCCACCACATCACTCCCCTCCCCCCCTCGCCACCACCACCGCCCTCCACCTCCGCCGACACACCACTCCCTCCACCCCATCTCCACCCCGGTCATCTCCGCATCCGAACGCAGACCCTACTCCAGCACGCCTACCGAGTATCGTAGCACCCATCTGCCGGGCGGGTCGAGCAGCGAGGTCTCGGGCGCGGCAATCGCCTGGAACAGCGGCTGCGGCTTCCCGACGGCGAACAAGAGACGGACAAAGGTGGCCCTCAGAAAATTCGCGACGCCCGGTCCGTCATCTCTCCTCCGCTCACCACCGTCGCCCTATCTCCCCCAAGCCCGGTCGGTGCGCCATCCCTGACGCCTTGTTCGACCTCGCCGCCCAGCGTCGTCGAGGCGTGCGTGCGTGCGTGCCCCCGCTCGCCCTCGAGGCTCGAGAGGACCCGACAGCCTCTCCCCTGGCGAACTCGGCTCGTCGCAGCTGAACGAGACACGGCGCCGTCTCGCATGTGAAGAGGGCGTGATCGCTCCTGATATCACTTTTCGGCTGTTGCTCGGATTGTTTGGTGTGTATATTTGCCCTTGCGCCACAGCTCGATCCACCTCCCTTCTCCCTGCCGACCGTCGCCTCGACCCCCTCGACCACATCCCGCCCACCGTCCCGTTTGCCGCCATCGCCGCGCATCGGAACACACCCGCTCCAACACCAAACCACCAACCACCCTTTGCTCGAACGCAAACATGCGCGAAGTCAATTTCAGCATCCCGAATGCAAACAAGGCCTCCGTCGGCATCACCACCGCCCTCTATGATCGCCGAGCGCTCGACTGCACCTCCACGCTCCCCCTCATCAACTCTCTCAACAACCTCGCCCACCTCACAACCTCTTCGGGCCGCATAAGGGATATTCTCACAGTCGACGGTGGCATCGAAAGGCTGGTATGCATTCTCAAAGAGGGTCGCAGCAAAGACATGATGGAGATGTGGAAGTGGAACCTGGCCTTCCAGTGCATCGTCAACATTGGCGTGCGCGGCTCCGAGGCAGTCAGAAAGAGAGTGGTTGAAGCGGACATGGTACCTGTGATCGCCACGATTCTCGACAACTACTTTCAGGTGATTGAAAAGTGCAAAGAGCGGGCAGAGGTCGAGAACCGGCGCAAATGCCCCTTTGGTAGCGCGAGGGGTTTCTTTCGCTCTTCATCTCGCAACGACTCGTCCGATTTGAGGACATCGAGATCGCGGAGACACATTCCACCGCCCATTGCCATCCCGGAGGCGCAAGCGCAGCAAGACGAAGACGACGCCAGCGAAGTTACGCCTACCGCTCCAGCGGCCAATCTCTCTCTCAGTTCCCCACCTGAGAATGCCACCTTTCCTCGACACCACCCCCGCCAGCGCCCTCAAAACCCACGTGCTCAACCATCAATCCCGAATCTCGGCAGCAACGTTCCGGCTGCTGAAACCCCTCTTCCCCTTCACAGCAATGCGACAGCCTCGTTCTTGGCAAGATCGGCCCGCTCAGGGGCGCGCATCCCTTCAATGATACCCACTTCAAACGCGGAGCTCAGCTCTCAGCCTCAATCCCCGACAACCCCGAGCGCACCGGCCCAGGAGCAGAGCAGCCCAAGAGCAACGGCGAGCGGTTCACGAACGAGGCGGCGGCCATCCATCAGACACCAGCTCTCTACATCCGGATCGGAAGATGATGGACCGGTCGAAGATGCAGCATCTGGTGACTCAAATGGCGAGGGACAGCCCGAACCTGCAGTGGGCATCCAGACCGATATCGTCATGCAGGATATTGTTGACGAGGAAAGCCTACTGGAGCCGCAGGCCGAAGGTGTGGCTCTGACGATGCCGGATGTCTCTAGTGCAGACGACGAGACCTTCAACATCACTCACAGGTCCACTGCTGCGGACCACAGTATGCCCAATGCTGGAACGACACCACCTCAAGGACCCACGCAAGGTCAGATGCCTCCGCCTCTGAACGCCGTCAATGCGACGCCGCCGAACATGCAGCAAGCACCGACGTGGCTACCTTCAAGAGGCGCCCCTGTCGATCGGCCCGCGCCAGCTAGCATACTCGCAGCCATGCCTCGGGATGAAGACGTGCTCATGTCACTTCAACTTCTGGCTTATGTCTCCAAGTACTGCTACCTGCGCTCCTACTTCCAGCAATCCCATCTCGTGCCCCGTCTCAAGATCGGCAACGATCTCCGCCTCCTCGACCCCGACTACAGCCCCACCACCAACCCAGGCCCGACACAAGAAGAACTCGACGAAGAATGGGACAACGAATTTGTCGTCCAGCCCGGCCAGCAACCCTACAACATCTTCCCGCTCATCGAGAAATTCACCGTCAAACCTTCCTCCTCGCGTTCCCAAGCGCCCGCCGCCTCCGCTCCCGCCTCCCCTCAACAAGGTGACATGCAGTACTGGGCCGGCGTTGTGATGCGCAACCTGTGCCGCAAGGACGAGTCGCGCGGGGGCATCCGCCAGTGCGCCTACTGGCAGTGCGGCAAGTGGGAAGAGTATACGCGCCAGTTTGCCAAGTGCCGCCGTTGCCGTCGCACCAAGTACTGCAGCAAGGAATGCCAGAAGGGCGCGTGGAGCTCCCACCGCTTCTGGTGCGTTGCGGCCGAGGCGGCCGACGGCGAGCCCGGCGCGAGCGGTGAGAGCCGCTCAGGCCACAGACACGGCAGGCATCACCACCATCACCACCACCACCACGGCAGCCGCCCGTCCGGTCTCACTTGATTCCGGGACTGGACTTGGTGTGTTCTCGCGCCCTCTATCTCTCGATTGGCAATGCTTCCCATGGCTCCCGATTTCCCAACCAAACGGCGTCCTGGGCTTTCTTCTGTCCTTTCTTCAAATCAGCCGCATCTCCCTTGCTTAAGAAACCCCCTTCTCGTTGATGTTCTCTGTCGTTGCTGGCGTCGGCGGGTGGGTGGGCGGACATGCTGCTTTCAACGCGCGTGAGGTTGCGGTGGTGGCCAGGGCGTCTTGGGCCGCTCTTTTGCGTTTTAATACCTGGCGTCTTTGGTATGCCATGATGGGTTACGCGTGGATGGGTGTGGAAGGGTCACATTTTAGTTAGCTTAGTGGGCGCGGGTGGTGTGAGTGGTGCGGTGTGGTGTTGTGGAAAGGCAGCGGACGAAATGATATGGCTTGTTCTGTTCGACACGTTTGTTTCATGATACGCCTTCGTTTTCTGTCTATGTCGTACTGTGCACTCACGATGGTTTGCTCCCCAGGGGCAGAGCTTCCAGTTTCTTTTGCCACAACCACTGCACGTGATCTTCCACTTCACGTGCTCGCTCTCGATCCGCGATGCTCGTCCCGTCCGCCGAGCGCATGGGTATCGATAAGCCAAGCCCACCTATCCCATCCCGCCAGCCCGACGCCTTCCCCCGTCTTCTCTCGATAGGGTGGCTAGGCACCTTACCTCCTTACCTACCTCGCCTCGTTCGCCTACCCACCTAACTCCCTACCGCCTCTGGTGCACGTCGTAGAGCTGCTGGTACCCCTAAGCACCTTGATGGTCCCTCGCTCTCCCACATACCAGTGCAACAACCCAAACCCCGAGACGATGGCTTGCGGCAGCGGTAAGAAGGGCGGTGATTCACCGCGTCCTGTCCGGGCGGGTGGGAGTCGTGACGAGAGGGGGAGGGGGAGAGGGAGGGGGAGGGCAGGGCGGTGCAATGGTAAGTGTGGCTCTGGTGTTTCGATGATCGAGCTTCTCCTTTTCTGCTTGGAGTTCTCTCGATGGCCGAGGGCTTTCGGTCGTTAAGTCGAAATGTTTCGTTTCAATCGGTTTTTTTCTCTGCCTATTTCGGAACCCCGCTTTGTGGTTGGAAAGACTCGCGCTGATGGAGGGGCGTGCGGTATAGAGGACTGTCTCCTTCGCATCGCTGAGAGGCTCTGTCGGCTCGACAGCGAATGCAAGCGCGGAGTGGGGGTGGACGGCGAAGATGGAGGCCGTGGCGAAAAGGCCGAGGGTGGCGACGGCTGTTGCGCTGGGGCTTCTGTCGGTGCCGTAGAAATGGAGGGCAAAGAGCAATGCGGAGGTTGTTGCTGCTCAGCTCAAGAGGAACTTGCTGCTAAAACTGCGGGCGGGTGCTGCTCTGCCAAGGAGAAGTCTGTCGGTGAGGAGGGGGGAGAACGACCCTCTGTCACGGAGGCGACGAAGGGAAGTGATGGTTGCTGCTCTACTAGGACCACGCCGGCTGCTGAGGTTTGTAACGGGTGCTGCTCGACACAGGAAGAGAAGAGAGGAGGCCGTGACTGCTGCTCTGCTGAGAGAAACACCGCTCCGAAAGACGCCGATCGGTGCTGCTCTACGGGCCATGACGTTGCCGGCAAAGGCGCTGAGGCCTGCTCCTCTGCAGTCGGGCAAGAGGCCAAAGACTCCTGCGACCTCGCGAATGGCATGAAGACCCGCGATGGCTGCTGCTCTCCGGCCGGCACCGAGGAAAGTCAAACCCGCTCTACGAAATGCCCGCCAGTGGTTACTACTGGTGCTGCAGCCAAGGACAAGTGTTGCGTCTCAAAGCCAGTCCAGCGCACTGGTGCCCTTGGGAAGGATGAGAACCGCGCTGGCAAAGCTCGCAAAAGTAGTTGTGCTCCGAAAGACAGCAGGAGTGATGGCTGTTGCTCGCCAGAGCCGGAAGATGCCACTGAATGCTCTTTGAAAGCAAAAGAAGACAGGAGTACATGCTGCTCAAAGGTATCGCAGAGCATTGTGCAGGCTTCCAGCAATGGTAACACCGGCACTATCTCCGGTGTCCACGATGCAGTTGTCTTGAAGAAGGGTTGCTCTGCCCCGAGAGCCGCGAACTGCTGCTCTGGTGTGGCGCCACGGCAGGATGGTAGCGGTCTCGACTGTACCGGCGCTGGGAAAGTCGCAAGCACCGGGGATAGAGTATTTGGTGGCTGCTCTGGTGACACCAAGAATCTTGATGCTGAGGCGAGGACAAGCACGTGCGCTGGGAAACCGAAGCGTTACGCCCCGAGCCACGAGGTGCTCGACACTACTGGAGCTCACACCGACAAATGCTGCACAGCGCCAACGATTGTCCAAAAGGACGACAAAAATAGCAGTGAATATGTGCAAGACTGTTGTGCTGGAGAAGCGCAGAATGAGGCTGCCGAAGATGACGATATTTGCGTCGAAGATTGCTGTGCCACAAGCCTCACGGAAGAGCGCCATGACACATCCGTGCCCGGTTGTACGGATGGATGTTGCACTGCTGAGACAAGCCAAGACGACGCGGGGGACATTGGTGATGAATGCATTAATGACTGCTGCCAGCTCTCGCCAGTCGAGGCCGCGCCCAACCCGCTGCTGGCCTGCAACGTGCACCTTCAAGCCACTTTCGCGCGGTACCAACGCCTCCTCGACCAGGGACGTTGTCTTTGCCAACGTGTGCTTGAGCAGTTGGGGTTCTGCTGCTGCTCTCCTTCTGGACCACGCCCGGGAAAAGAGCCAGCTTGTACTTCACACGACAAGATCAGCCAGAGTGTTGTCGTCGAGAAACAACCGGACGACATGGAGACTCACATCCGCTGTTGCTCCGACAAGTCCCACGGACCCCATGGCCACAAGAAGGCGAAGAAGCCGAAGGCTATAGTGATCGAGAACTCCGATGTCGAGAAATTCGCGGCGAGGGATCACATCGTCGTGGGCGTCTCGGGCATGACATGTACGGGCTGCGCGAAGAAGATGAAGAACGTTCTCGACAAAATGCCTGCCATCTCGAATGGCCAAGTAACTTTTGTGTCGGGACTAGCGGAGTTCGACCTCGACCAGCGTGTCGCATCGCCAGAAGATACGCTTCGTCAGATCGAGAAGGAGACGGACTTCAAGCTGTCAAGGATCATCAGCGGCTTCCAGACCATGGATGTGATCATGTCTCATGAAGATGCCCAGCAACTGGGGTCAGTCTTGACGCACCGCGTCGGCTCGGTGGAGCACCTGAAAAAGACGACCTACCGCATCAATTACAACCCCCGTGTCCTAGGCGCTCGATCGTTACTTGGTCCCAACATGGAGCTGGCGCCACCGGTCAACGACACAGGCAAAGCGGAAAGCCAGAAGCGGCTCATGGACATGCTCTGGAAGACCGTTGTTGCTGCCCTCTTCACAATCCCCGTCGTGGTGCTCAACTGGTCCGATGCGCCAATTCCCGATCTGACAAAGTCTGTCGTATCCCTTGTCTTGGCCACGGTCGTACAAGCGATCGCTATCCCGGAGTTCTACACTGGCGCTCTAAAATCTCTCATTTACAGCCGCATCGTGGAAATGGACATGCTCGTTGTCATCAGTATCACAGCAGCCTACCTCTACTCCATTGTGGCCTTCGCGATGACGGAGTCGGGATACGAACTCGAACAGGGCGAATTCTTCGAGACCAGCTCTTTGCTCATCACTCTCGTCCTTTTGGGTCGCTTGATGGCCGCCTGGGCACGCCTGCGGGCCGTGTCCCTTGTTTCTGTCCGATCGCTGCAGGTTGAGAGTGCATTGCTTGTCGACGAGAGCGGGAACCTTTCAAAGATCGACGTTCGTCTACTCGAATATGGCGATGAGATCCATATCCCATCGCACTCGCGTGTCGTCACCGACGGAGATGTGCTGTCGGGGGAAAGTGTGGTCGACGAGTCGATGGTGACGGGCGAGTCGATTCCTGTTCCGAAGCAGAAAGGTGCGACTGTCATTGCGGGCACGATCAACGGCTCCGGCGCTCTGCGTGTCCACCTCACGAGATTACCCGGGGAAAACAGCATCACCGATATCGCGGGGCTGGTCGAAAATGCTCTGGCAGCGAAGCCTCGGATTCAAGAGCTCGCCGACAAGGTTGCCTCCTGGTTCATACCCGCAGTGGTCTCGATTGCAATCATCACACTGGTCATCTGGATCGCTGTCGCAATGGAAGTTCGCAATGACAACGGCGGTGGAGCCTTCGGGACAGCCATCACTTACGGCATTGCCGTTCTGGCCGTCTCCTGCCCCTGCGCTCTCGGACTAGCAGTCCCAATGGTACTGGTCATCGCGGGCGGTGTAGCGGCTCGCGGCGGTGTCATTGTCAAAGCTGCGGATGCGATTGAGCGAGGTTACAAGGTCACAGACGTGGTGTTCGACAAGACTGGAACGCTCACGAAGGGCGATCTGAAGGTCGTCAATGAAGAAACCCTTCCGGGAGCCACAAGCAAGTTCGAAGCTCTGGCTCTGGCGAGCTCGCTTGTCGAAGGGAACACGCACCCGGTTTCTCTGGCCGTCTCATCGCATCTCAAAAATCGTTCGCTCCACGAATGCAAGCTGGACAAAACAACATCTATCCCCGGCTCTGGCATCGAAGCCTCATGGAAAGGCAAGACAGTCAAAGCAGGCAATCCCTATTGGCTTGGGCTTGAACAGCATCCTGACATCGCGGCCCTCCTAAACCAAGGCATGACCTCTTTCTGCGTCACAGTCGCCGACCATCCCGTTCTCGCCTTCGGCCTCAAAAGCACCCTGCGCGACGAAGCCTCTACCGTCATCGCCGAGCTCCAGCGCCGCAATATCGCCTGCCACATCGTCAGCGGCGACGCGCCCGCCGTCGTCGCCGACGTCGCCCGCACGCTCGGCATCGACCCTTCGCAGGCCGTCGCCCGCCACTCGCCCGCCCAAAAGCAGCAGTACATCTCCAACTTGCAGGTCCTGGGCAAGACCGCCCTCTTCTGCGGCGACGGCACCAACGACGCTGTCGCCGTCGCGCAAGCCAACGTCGGCGCGCAGATCGGCTCCGCGTCCGACGTCACCAGCGCTGTCGCGGACGCCGTACTTCTTGGTGGTCTCGAGGGAATCGTCTCGCTGCTCGATACCTCTCGACGGGCTTTCCGCCGGATTCAGTTCAACTTCGTCTGGTCGGCGGTGTACAACTTTTTTGCCATATTGCTAGCGGCAGGCGCCTTTGTCAATGTCAGGATCCCCCCGGCGTATGCGGGATTGGGCGAGATTGTCAGCGTGGGGCCAGTGGTGCTGGCGGCGGCTTCGTTGGCGATTGGAGGGAGAAAGGACGGTGGAGAGTGAGAGCTCGCGAGCAGAGAACACCGGTGAGAGGTGAAAGCTCGCAAGCGAAGGCAAGGTTCGGGTGAGCTAGGTTGTGTGGCGTGAAGGTGGATAGGGAGGATGTCGCCTGTCTGGTGAACATGGCATGAAGCGAAGCCGCCAGAGGGAAGAGGTGGGGGCGTGCTTGCTAGGTTGCTGGAGCGGTGAGGCAACAAAGTGCATGTTTCTTGGATTTGATTCCTACGTATAGTCCTGCCAATTCTAGAGCAAACGATTTGACGGCCTGCAAAATCGCATCTCGCACGCTAATCGCGAGTCACAATCTGACATTCTGCCCGGCTTGCCGCATGTGTTTGCAGACAAATAGAACAGTATACTCGCCAGTCCCTCCAAGCTATTTGAAAAGAGGCAAGAGATACAGCCTCTGCACACAACGCTAGTCCAAGGCACCTGACCTTCTAATCGTACAAGCAAAATACTCAAAACATCACTCCCTCGAGGCCCACTTCTGGCAGTGGCGGAAAGCCGGATTTCTCTCGAGCACCCTCTTGATCGCATTCGAACATCATTCAGTAGATGAGGCAGATTCCGGCAAAGACTCCGGCAAAGGCGAAGAGACATGGATTGGCACGCCGAGTCGCGAACAAGACTCCTTCCATCCCAAGACCGCCATGACGGCACTGACGTGAGGCCCAGTCATCCCCCCGCACAGTTCCCGCCGCAGATGTCTCATCACGTCCGCGGTGATCTTCTTCGAGCGCCGCACCAGCGCATCGACTTGTTCATCTGCCGAGTCGGCCGGCAAGAGTCGACGCGCGATCTCTTCGGGCCGGCTCTGCAGCAGGTATCGAGGCTCGAAGGCGAGGACATTCTTGAAAGCTGATGAGTCAAACGGAACATGTTCCTCTGGAGGCGTACAGAGGCGCGGAAGCTGGTCAGTGTCTATCGTCTTGGCCCAGATCAGGGACGCTAGGCGGAGGGAAACGATGCGCTCGGAGGCCTCAATGACAGCGGGAATGGATGCTGCAGACTGGAACTTCGACGAGGCTGCGGCAAGGGCTTCCTGGTACCAACCGCGCGACACCAGGAGCTCGCTCGCAAAGCCGTGTAGATCTAACTGGGAAACACCATGGTCTTGATTCTGAGGATCAGGCTTCTTTGAATTTCCTGGATCCGCTTGAACGCGGGTGAAGAAGTAAGCGTTGCGCTCGAGGTATTGGTGCGGGTCGACGTATGAGGCGCTGTCGGCGACCAAAATGGCAGTGCAAAACGCTTCGAGGGGGTATTGTCCCCCGGCCGCTAAACCCATGTTTAAGTGGTTCTGGGGGTCCGCTTCATCGGCGCTGGCCCCGATTGATTTGGAGGGATACTTCTTGTGGGCGAGTGCCGTCATTTTCTGGACCACGTCTTTAATGGGAGCCACGGAGTTTTGCGCACGCGCGTCTGCACATCGCCGGGCCACGTGCTGCTTTTGCAGGTAATGCAGCTTTTCCATCGCCACCACAGTATTGCCACGGGTGAATTTGAGGTCGAAGTTCGCCACCAGTGTGTCCATGTCCATCACGTCATTCTTCGTGGGGTTACTCCAGCCCAGCAGTGTGAGGAAGTTGCTCAATGCTTCTGGAACGACGTTATATTCCTCGCGCATCGTCCTGACGTCCATGGGGATCTCCCCGGAACGTTTAGACAGCTTAGCGCCGCTGGGGTCGGTGAGCAGGCCAACGTGGGCGAAATGAGGGGGTTTCCATTCGAAAGCATGATAGATGTCATAATGCAATGGCGTGCTGGCCATCCACTCTGATCCGCGAATGACGTGAGTGATTCCCATGAGATGGTCATCAACGACGTTGGCGAAGTGATAGGTCGGGGTACCATCGGTCTTGACGAGAATGGTGTCGGCAGCGTCGATGCTTGTATCGTCGTCCGGATTCTGCGGCGTTGCAGGAGACCTTTTGAGACGCTTGATCTTCCGGTAGACCATGTCGGGGTACGAATGCGGAGGATTCTCTCGCCATCGCAGGCGAACCGTGAAAGGCAACTTTGCAGTCGTCGCACGATCTTCAGACTGCCCAGCAGGAAGCGAAGAGCAGTCCTGATAGCATCCCGAGGTTACGTACGAGGTTTCATTGGCGGCGGCCGCCTGTGGAGTGCAGAAACAGCGATAGGCTGAGCCCGATCGCAGCAAGCCTTGTGCGTGATGCTGGTAAATGTGCGTCCGTTCGGATTGCCTATACGGCCCGTACGCCCCTGGAGCTCCGGGTCCCTCGTCCCAGGACAGACCTGCCCAATCTAGGTCGTCCAGTAGACGGCGTTCGGCATCAAGGACTAGTCTTTTCTTCTCCCGTCAGCCTTGTTCGGGGCCCAGCATCGCAATACATACATACTTGGTCGGTGTCCTCTATTCGAAGAATGAACTGTCCGGCTGTCCGTTTGGCGAGAAGGTAGCTGAACAGAGCGGTCCGCAGGCCGCCGATGTGAAGATATCCGGTTGGAGAAGGGGCGAACCGCGTGCGGACAGGATAGTCGGGCAAATGTCCGTTCTGCCTTGTAATCGCTTCGCTTTGCCGTCGCTCTGCCGTCGAGAATCGTTTTGGATCGACCAGACTGCGGCCGAGGCGATTAATGGTTGTGCTGGGTCGATTGAGACGGCGAACGGCTTGACCCCTGCAACCGGGGCAAGCCCATGACGCTGCACTCATGGGAGCGGGCGAGGTGTCTCTGTTTTGCGGCCAAGAGGGCTGCTTGTTGTTTTTAACGGCGGATGTGAGTTGAAAGAGAGGCGCGTTAGAGGCGACCTCGGAGACGTGACGAGGTCTTGGCAGCGTCGGACTTTGCGCATGGAAACGCCGGGCAAAAGTTGAAGACGACGACGAACTTTCTAAAGATCTTCCTCTACCTCTGCTTCACCGCCCAAGTCCGCTCCCTCATCTAACCTCCTATTCAGATCAACTTCAATACCTCAACCGTCCTCCCTTCATCCATTCGCAACACCCAGAGGACCCCACGAGAACCTTGAGCATTATGAGCGCCGCCGAAGAACTGGACCTCTACGGTTGGTTCATTCCATGAGCCACAGCGAACGCGGGAAGTCACATGCTAACGCTATTAGAGGTCCTCAGCGTCTCCAAAGGTGCCTCCAAGGCCGAGATCAAGAAGGCCTATCACAAGGTCGGAGCCCTTAGATCACTCGTGTCGAGATCATGAGAGCTGACATGGGCGATCTGCAGGCCGCACTTTCCTCCCACCCCGACAAAGTCCCCGATGAAGAGCGCGAAGAGGCCGAAGTGAAATTCAAATCCGTCTCTCAAGCCTATGAGATCCTCAGCGACGACAACATGCGCGACATGTACGACCAGCACGGGATGGGGGCATTCGAGAAGGGGCAGAGTGGCTTTCCCGGAGGAGCAGGAGGGCCAGACCTGGACGACATCTTGGAGCAGATGTTTGGCGGCGGGATGGGCGGAGGCGGTTTCTCGGGCATGCATGGGTCGTTTGGTGGAGGCGGTGGACCCCCCGGCCGGAAGGGTGGCAAGGGCAAGCCGGAGATGCAGCAGTATGAGGTGACGCTGGAAGAGCTATACAAGGGCAAAACGACGCGCTTCGCCAGCACGAAGAACGTGCTGTGCTCCAACTGCAACGGCAGCGGCGGCAAGGAGCGCGCCAAGGCGAAGCACTGCGACAGCTGCAAGGGCCGCGGCAGTACGATGCGCATGCGCCCCGTCGGACCAGGCCTTGTGACGCAGGAGACGGCCCCCTGCAACACCTGCAGCGGCCGCGGCAGCTTCTTCGTCGACAAGGACAAGTGCAAAAAGTGCAAGGGCGTGCGCACGACCAAACAAAAGAAAGTTCTCGAGTTGTACATCCCGCGCGGCAGCCGCGAGGGCGAGAAGGTGATCTTGTCAGGTGAAGCAGACCAGAATCCGGACGATGACGAGCCGGGCGACATCGTGTTCGAGTTGGTCGAGGAGCCACACAAGACCTTCAACCGCGCCGGGGCGGACCTGCACGCGGACCTGCACATCTCGCTGAGTGAGGCACTGACTGGGTTCGATCGTGTGGTGCTGAAGCACCTGGACGGGAGGGGGATTCAAATGAAGGTCGAGCAGCCCAAGGGCAAGGTGCTCCGGCCGGATCAGACGCTCAAGGTTGCTGGCGAGGGAATGCCGCTGAAGAAATCAGACACACACGGTGACTTGTACCTCAGCGTGCAGGTGGGTTTCCCCGAAGACGGATGGCTGGAGTCGCAAGATGCGGTGGAGAAGGTGCGTGGGGTGCTGCCCGAGGCGAAGGGGATGGAGTTCAAGGTTGGCGAGACGCCTGAAATGGTTGATGAGGTGGTGTACGAGGCGGTGGAGAACCTGGATGGGTTCGGCGCTGGATCAGATGACCCCCGGGCCGGTGCGGAGTGGGAAGATGAGGACGAAGAGGGTGGCGGAGCGCAGTGTGCACAGCAGTAAAGCGCTTGGGGGAATGAGGGCAAAGGCGGGTGTGTTGATAACCACGACGAAGGCATAGCGATGGGCTCTAATGAATAGCTCACCAGAGTGGACAAATCGTTCTCGCGCGCTACCAAAGGTTTTAGTGACGACACATCCATACAGTGGCATAGACGAGAGTGCGGGACAGGAGCACTCGAGATGGGAGCAGTGAACGCTCCATTACATCTGCCTGGCTCTGGTATACAGGATAATCTACACTTTGTACATTCATCAACCTTCTAGACGCGAAGCTCGCCGCGAACATTGTCCGCAGCCATGGACCTCTCCCAGACCTCCAACTTCTGGCTCGGGACCAAGTCCGACTCGTGCTCTAGGAGTATCTTCCTCAGCGCGCCCTTCTCTATCACCACCCTCCCCAACTCCAACAAATCTTTCACGTCCACGTCCGAACTCGTCAGCGCTCGCGCCTCTCTGCCCATTCCCTCTCCATCCAAGGCACTGAACAATGTGTTCCTCTTGGCCCCGGTCACGAACAGCGTCCGCCCATCCGCACGCCCCATCCCATTCCACCCCAACAACTCCCTCACAAACCGCACCAACGCCCCATCCCCTATCTTGCCCAGCTCCGCTTTTCCGTCTATAATTACCAGCTCCCCCTTCGCATACCGGTACGACAGCGCAGTCCGCCACGCCAGATCGTACACCTTCTGCGGCAAATCTGTCCCGAAATCGCGTGGCTTGGGCCCGAACGCCACACCACCTCCCTTCAGCATCGGACTTTTCTTGTCACCCAAACGCGCGCGGCCGGTACCCTTCTGCGGCCGGATCTTCTTGTTCGACCCGTGCACTTCGTCTCGCCATTTGGTGTTCGCCGTGCCCTGGCGGGTGTTGTCGCCTTCGTACACTACTGCGCGATGCAGGATGTCTTTACGCAGCGGGAGGGCAAGATGCGTGGACGGATAGGTGGTGAAGGTGGTTGGCTCAAATGTCGGAAAGGCGTAGAGGGTGTGCGTGGTCGTGGTGAGGAAGGGGTTGTGGCTTGGGTAGGCGGGTGTTCTGCTCTGCGACGTCGAGAGAAGGGTCGACGGCGGGATACTGGCGGCGACATTGGTGTCTTTCAGTATGGGCTCGGTGGGCGCGTTGTCGAGGTGCGTGTCGATGTAGGTTTGCGAGATCGTGGCATTGGGGAGAGGCGCCTCGGTGGCCATGCAGCGGCGCGATACGGGGCATGACGAGGTGCGCGAGGCACGGTAGCCGGCGAAAAGATGCTTCGCCGGGCGTGCTATGCGTTGTGAGGCCATGGTGAAGATTGTCGAGGTGGTGCGAAGGGGTCGACGGTGACCCTTGATGGTCCGCCTTCGAGACGATTTCGCGGAGCGGAGGTTCCAAAAGAGGAAATCTTCCGGTCTTGGCAGGATGTCGTGCCCGAGCTCGGCCCTGGCGGCGACATGCAAAACATCTCGAGCCTCATCAACATCATAGTCGCTGAGATCCACATTTGGCCTGGTGGGAGAGACGGAACTTCTCAGCTTGGGAATTCGAAGACCGAGACTCAGCTGATCATACCGAGGGTTTTGTATCTGTTTGGAGAGATCGCATTTCCTATGTCGTGGAAGCTTGTGACAACGTGAACAACGTCTCTTTCGCCCTGCATTGTTTTGGATCTCGCCGTCTTATTCGCGGGCGACGACTGGACTGGCCGAATCGGCTACGACGTTGTAATGGAGGGTGTAACATGGGACAGTCTCATTCCCCGAAAATTATCTGCATGCCCTGGCCCTGGGTGAAGGTTTTCGGTTCGTCCGCGACTTGGGCTTCGACAGGCAGACGCTCACTTAGGTTACACTTGCAGGGCGAAATCACGACAAAATGAAAACGCTTGGATGGTTCTTTGTTTCTTTAAAAAAGAACAGGACTCGAATGTGGCTTCCACTTACACGGAGCGGAAAGAGGGCGGTGTGCATTGCTTGAATTCTCTTCCACTATTACAATGACGAGCTCGTGGCTGACTCTGGCCGGAGGGAGCAAAATGTCGACAGGCGAAGACAAGCTGAACACTCATACCACTATCAGACCCTCTCGTGCAGCATCCTCTTCGGATACTCTATTGACATTGCCCATCAGATATGACACTGGTCCCGTCAGGGTAGAACGCCTCCCTACTCGCGTCTTCGAGCGGGTTCTCCCTAGTGCAGATTGCGACAATGTCCGCAGAACGGCGACGTAGCTGCTCAGCATCGATCGGCACTTCGCTATCGCCCTTTGAAGTCTGTCAGCACGCAGAATCTTTCCTTCCCGTTTTGTGTAGGTTGCAAGTCGAAAGACTCATTTGGTTGCAGAGCAGCAAGGATCCGTCGCCAGTGGCCCCGGCGATCGTTTTGAAGCATGCGATCTCCTCGCACCTGTTTCCTGCAATGCTGACGCTGCCCGAGTCGGGCAGTGACTCGATGGCGTTGCCAATGGTGGGCGGTATCACTGCAGCAAATCTGCCGTCACATTCGAACTCAGTCTGCGAGACGGACGCGAGTTAGAAAAACAGACCACGTCTGGGAGGGTTGCGGTAGAAGGTGTAAAAGACGCACCGGTAACGGGTCGTTGGTCGGGGGAAGATCCTCGTCCGCCTGACGCCTGTTCTGTTGCTCGTGTTAGGTGAGATGTGGTGAGGATTGTGAAGAGTCTGTGGGTAGAGGTACCAGACCTGTACGACTGGCCAGTGAAAAGCGGGCAAGCAACGTCAGGATAGCATAGGAATGCATTTTGGTAGAATTGGTGAGAATGAGTAGTTGGATTGATAGTTTCAGTTAATTGAGGATGGAGTAATTGATGTTGGACTACAATCGAGCGAGCTGAATTTATACCTTTCCACAACCATGTCCATGCACTTGGCAAGAGGGAATGAAATGCCTCATTTCCAAGAACCACGGTGACCGAAATTCAGGTTCTCTCTCCGTGATCGACGTGGAATTGGTCCGCCAAACGGGCCAAGCAAGATCATCATGCTAGCCTTCTCATTTGTCGGTCAGAAGTGTTCATGGACACATTCAAGGCGCTCGTGGGCCACTTAAGAACAAATTTATACACGATGGCGATCTGTAAGCTAGTGTAACAGTGTTTGTACGACATCGAAAACGCCTTTCAATCCTAGAAACACTCGCCGGTCGTCAAAGCCCTTGTGCCGTCGTCGTAGAACACCTCCCCACTGGCATCGTCCGGCGGGTTCTCCCTGGTGCAGATCGCTGCGATATCCCCGAAGCGGCGGCGGACCTGCTGTGCATCAATTGACAACAGCATTTGGAGTCTGCGGAGATGGCGGATGCTGTCAGCTTTCATCCCCTTGCCAAAGCCTTGTCCGGTTCATTCTGCCAGGCCCGAGAACTTGACCTCACCTCATTGCACATCCGGAACGATGCGTCGCCGGGTGTCAGTCTACCGCACGTAAGTTCGTCGCACGTATCTCCGTTGACGGTGATGCTCCCCGACTCCCGCAGTTGGCCGATCCCCGTGCCCACCACGGCAGGTGTCACTGAGGAGAATGCGCCGTTACAGTCGAAACGACTCTGCGAAAGAGCCCCGATGTTAGAGGAAAAGGATAGTCGCGGGTGGGTTTGCAGGTGACGTGGTCTTGGAGAACGTACCGGTACCGGGTCGTTGGTTGGAGGGATGGGTCCGAACACCAACTGTCGCCTCGCTTGTCCTGTTTTTGAAGTCAACTATCGTTCAGGATGGGTCCATTGATCGGCTTACCAAGCCTGGGCGGCTGGCCCATGTCATGGCCGACAAGCTGGCAAGTAACGTTACGATCGCGGTCGAATGCATGTTGTGTGGAGAAAATTGGGAGCAATGATCTCAATAAATGGGATCCTGGCAATTAAATACGAGTGACTTGATCAATCATTTTTTTGCAGGTGGGGAAGTTGTGTTACTTATACAAGTTCCCCACGTTACTCTTCACTCTCGCTCCTGCTCATGTTTGACGTGTTGCGTTGACGTCGTGCAAATAATCTTTGCGATCAGCGACCGAGATGCCGCCCTCGCCAAGCTGCTAAATGCTTTTGCCACGCCTGCTATCCCTAAAGGCCGAGAGATCACAAGCTGCGCTTGCTTCCTGCTGCTTTTGTTGTGCTTCTTTTGTAGTTGAGCTCCCTTTCGAGTGCGATCGACGGCCCAACTATCGGGGCCGTTGTTGTGGTAGGCGGCATGTCAACCTCCGTGGCCTACCCTGCAACTAGCAGATGATCGGCGACGCCTACCTTTTAATAGCAAGTTGTAGATTCCGTCTTGAAGGTGCCTCTGGCGAAAGAAGGGCGCTGCCCGAGCCATGTGTGAAGAGCTGCGAATTAGAAGCTGTGGCGTCAAGTTGAATGATGAGTCTGATGTACATTTTCGGCGGCTTATCTTTACAGTTGCGCTGTGCTTCCGCGGCGAGCCACGTGCCCTACCGATACCGCTCGCTCTTCAAACGCTGGTAAGGCAGCGGCTCAATCTTCTTGCGCTTGAACTCGACATCCCCGCCCGTAATGCCCGCACGCTCCATCACGCCTGCCGTCCCCTCGTCCCACTTGGTGCGAAACAGGTCGATCCCGACAGGCTCCAACTTGAAACGGTCCACCAATGAGCGCAAGATGAAATTATCCCTCTTTCCGTACTTCTCAGAGGTCTTGACCGCTAGGACGTCGAGCGTCGTGAATTCCTTCGGCGCTTCCGCCGATTTGGGCTGCTGAAGAACAACGACGCCCAGCCGTTGGTAGGGAAGACCCTTTTGTGAGAACGGTGGCAGCCAGGGGTGAATCATCTGTTCTGCTAACAAGGCACCGAGATCGATTTCTGTGGTTGTAGGAGAGACGGGAATGTTGGCGGCGAGGAAGTGGCAACGGAAAGAGAATCCGTCTTTGCCGACGTTGGGCACGTCCGGATTAATCACCGCGATCGTCACCAAACGCTCGCCGGCATTGTAGGGCTGAATGGTGATGCGAGGCGCGGATTCGCTCACGCGCGAGTCAACGATGTCGCCGTGAGGAACGTTGCGCTTGCCAAATGAGAGAGCGGTGCTCACGGTCGGATCGATGGAGGGGAGTATGTCCGGGACCACAGTCATTTGCTGCACGCGCTGCATGAGCACCTTGCGCTTGTAGCTACGCCAGTTGACGTTGGAAAGGTGGCGGTAGATGGGCTTCCGCATGTCGCCTAGAGAGAGCGTGTTAGAATGTTTGCCGTCTGTTTCGAGGCTTGTGACATGGCTCACCTTGCCCGTCCTCGAACGCCTTCTTCACGATCGGATCGTTGATATCGGCGTATATTTTGAGCCGCTCGATCTTGTCGCCCATGCTTCGCAATTGTGTCTCATGCTTCGCCCCTTCTGAGGAATGGACGACTTGCGCTTTGCGACGCCCCAGTCGTGCTTTTTGCTCTTCAATGTCGCGGACTTTCTCTTTGCGATCCTCTTGTAGCACTCTACGCGCCTCCTGAAAGCACTGGTACGGCAGCTGAGAAAAGGGGATGTTCGCGCCGGAAGCGAGGGCGGCACGCCGTCTTCTTGACCCAATAGGGTTGATATGGCGCGTGCGTTGGAGTTTACGCTCCGAGCGGGGAGAATGGATGATGTTAGGATCGAGGGTGCTGCGCTGCGAGGGCGATGGTGGTGGTAGGGGAGGCTGCTGGGGCTCGGTGGTGACGTCTTGGGCGCGAGAGGCGGAGGTCGACAGGGCCCGGATCGGGAGAGTTATTCTGTCGTGGCGGGAAGACTGGAAGCATCGGGCCAGTGGCCGCGCGCTTCGTTCGACCGCCATGTTGAGCTGAAACTTGCCACTGCGATTGAGGTGTCTTGATGGTGATGTTTGCTTCGAGAATGTCCATTGAAGCGAGACGGAACAGTTCCGTCCCCCGCGGCGAACTTCGTCCACCTCACCTCACCTCGTTGCGCCCCTAACTGCATCGACAACAACAGCCGGGATTCTATATATCAGCCGGGTGATATCCGTTACTTCCGTCTTCTCGTGATGCAGAAGTGCCAGAGAAGTGGCGTCGCCCAGGCGTTGTACCAGACTTTCGTACAGCCCACCCCATCCAAGACCATTCCTCGACAACCCAATTCGCGCTACCAACTGCCAACTGGCCGCTGTCGCCCCTTCTCAACAACCAAACCTCTGCCTCGAACTCATGCATGGAACAGCGAGATCGAAGCTCATCGCATCTGGGTCGTCAACCCAGAAACCGACAAGCTCCTCGAATCCCCGCGTTTACGCGATGACGTCCTGCGGGAGCTCGACCCCAAAACGCACACTCTGGTGGAAGTAGGGCTGTCGCCGGACGTGACCAAAGAAGAGCACATACCCGTCTGCAAGATTTTGACCCGGAAAGGGATATTTGAAGCGGAGAAGCGCAAAAAGGCCGCGGCAAAGGAGCGGAAGAAATCGACCCCGGCTGCGATGAAGACGATTGAGCTGAATTGGGCAATCGACTCAAAGGACTTGAGCCACAGGCTTAGCAAAGCGGTTGGATTCTTGCAGGAAGGGAGAAAGCTCGAGATTGTTCTCGCCTCGAAGAAGAGGGGCAGGAAAGCCAGTCCACAAGAGTGCGAGGAGGTGCTTGCGCGGGTCAAAGGGCTTATGGATGAGGTTGAAGGGGTCCGAGAAGTTCAGGCTTTTGAAGGCAAGCTTGGGGGAGTCGCGACTTGGATGATGCAGGGGAGTCTGCCGAAGAAGAGCACTGGACCTCGGGAGTCAGAATGAAGAGCTTCGAGTTCAGTCAGTCAAACAGATATGACCTCGTATTTATCCGCGACAATCAACGAAAAATCAACATAAGCCCACGAAACAGACGCCGACAACGAATCAAGCGCAGAGCAAAAGTCGGACGCCTCGCTGGATCATGACGCAGTCTCAGATGAAGGGGAAGATCCGAGGATCAGAACCAAAGTCGGTTGTCACCAAACAGTTCAGACTAAAATGCGACAGCTGAATCTGGTATGCGTCGTGAAAAGTCACGTAGAGAAAGGCGCAAGAAGAGGCGGCCTTTCCCAGCTTATTCAATCAATAGGTGCCGCGGCGACTTGCCTTGGTCAACTTATGCTGTGGATTTCCTTGATCTCGGACTCCCAATACCATCGAAATCTCGTAGTATCGCTGTTTGTCTTAATCTCAAGCCTGAAGATTTTCCAGCGAGCGACAGCTTCCTCGAACGTGGCCTTAGTCGTTCCGTGGATTGGAAGGCGCCGATACCGGTAGGTATACTGCTCTAGGCTTTCGTCAGGAACCGGCCACGTGTCCATAGCTCCGTTCTGACTCTGGTCACGGCCAGGTTCGCTGGCAGGCGGAGGCGGGTTGAAGTCAATAGGCTTTTCGCAAATACGCTTACTGAACAGGTCCATGAGCCCTTTGCTCAGCTCGGGGATTGGTTCGCATCTTGGCTCGCATCGTGGCGCGCTCCGTGACGCGCTCCGTAGATATGCCTGACACACGCGACAGCAACCTGTGTCATCTCTCGGAGGGTCCGCATATCCACAGTTTGGGCACGGCGGCATACTAGCTGATGGGAAATGCGGCTTTCTCCAGATGAAGGTAAAGATGAGTGCAGCTCTTCTTGCAGCGCTAGGAGTCTGTGTTCGGTAGTAGGGAAGTGCGAGGTTCCGTGATTGACAAGACCGGTGGCCGAGTCAACGAGCTATACTGCACTAGGAGCCCCAGTTTGCTACCAAGCTGTGCAATATTCAAGCCAAGTAATGGTCTCGCTATGGAACTATTCAATAGCAGCCGATTCTAGGCACTACGAGCAAGTTCCGTAGTGAGCTCGTCCGCTACTAGCTCACGCTCACAAGTCTCCTGTAGGACTCTAGGCAGGCGAACAAAACGATTGCAGGGCTTCAGAGAAGTCAGCGACTAGCGAGAAGCTGGCCATATTTTCTTTGTCCAAAGGTATATTGTGCCCGTCTCGTGCTATGTCTTTCGAGCAGCGATGTCCGGGAAGTGAAGGACAAAAGCATCGCCAATTCTTCCAAGGATGCTCACATGGTACTGCTAAGGGTGCAAACGAAGGACACTTGATTTGCAGCTGATGCGAAAGACTAACCGTCGATCGCGCAAGAAGAACACTCTACTAGAAACGGAGAATCAAGTCATGTGAACTAGGCGCAGCGCTGAAGGAGATCTGTCCCTTGACACTAAGATCTAGAGAAGTTCGGCTAGATGTACGTGATAGGTTCTATTGCTAATAGAGGCGAGCACTAGGGCGGCGTCGAACATAAACGGAATAGGTGCGTGGATAGAGTGAGTTTTGAACGGCGCTAGGGAAAGGTAGGAGGCGTCTTCAAGATACAGTTTCAGCCGGGTGCTAACGTCGAGATAATTCAGTCGGTATGAGGAATCTTCGTGGCAGACCTCTAGCCGCGAGCGTTAAGAGCTCAATTGACATTAGCCTAACGTAGAAAGCCACTTCATCGCAACAAGCAACTCTGACGTAGCGACATCCTCAAACGTAGTAACGTTAAGCTACGCGAACAAATCAAAAGCCAGGCCTCGAGCCTGAACAAACCAACCGGAAAAATCCGCCTAACGCAAATAGGCACTCCATCGCAACAAACGACTCTGACGCAGCGACAGCTCGGACACAGTAGAAGCAAGCAACGCGGACAGATCAAAAGCTAAGCTCGAGTCTGAACAAACCAACCGAATGCCCAAGATTTAGCAACTCCAGGACGACCGAAATGTTTCACCATCGCCGTGGCGGAAGGAGATGGGGTCCGATAGCTCGGCCATATATATGATAGAGCCGCAGGTTACATAGGAAGAAGTATTGCCCTCAAACTTGGCAAAACGCTCTGAATGTTGGACCCTCTGGGTCTCGCCAGCGAAACCCATCGCGATAAGTCCACATGCGAAAGACGTAAAGGTCGAATAATCCTCCCGCCGTAGGCCGAGGGCTGATTCCATTCGACTCGTAACTTGGTGGATCGCCTCCAACTGGATTCCAAGCACCATGCACCGACAAGTTCTCGATCACGGGTGGGCGCTGATCGAACTCGTCTAGATAACAAGCCAGCGCTCCCTGATCGATTTCTGGTGGCTCGTGGATTGGTGGCTGGGTCACCGGTGAAGCGTACAGTTCTGTAGCAGTCGAACTCATGCGGTTGGACTGCACTTGGAGGTGGGCATTCTTTTCGGCTATTGTCCCGGTTGAGCTGAGATTTGATGTTGAGAAAGGCGAGATCGGGGGACGGTTAATTGCATTCTCCACAACACTGGCTCCGGTCTTGGGCTGTCGTAGGCCTTCCGCACCTAATACGTAGACTTGGTCGGTCGGCCATTGTAGGTCGCGAAGTGTTGAGTTTGTGGGGTTGAATCGATGGCTATTTTCGATTTTGGAAGCCTGTGCGTACTAGGAGGTACTCTGTTTGAAGAACATTGTCGGAAAGCAGCGCCGAGGCTGACATATATGCAGGTGGCGCATTATGTTTACTTCGAGTTGTCACACAGCCTTCTTCTTCGTGTTTGCGAGGAGTCATAACGATGCGGTCACCACTTCGTGAGCATCGCCGGATCACTTCGAACAGGGAACACTGTCTAAATCAGTTTTCCAGATTTGCTGTTCACAAGAGATGGAAACGCTGTCAACAGGTCGGTGCAGCGAGCAACCTGTGGGCGCCGCGCATCAGGGGCGCACCGTTCATGTTGGCCAAACACGAGTGTGCGAATCTGCGAGTGATGAAAAGAAGTCATGAGTGCTTTCACCAGCCCAGATATATCGCGACGATCATGTACGGCGTTCGAGACCCTCGAAACTCTCGACCAGAGGGGAGCTTGGCGTCGTGTGTTTCCTGCTCGACAGACGACTAGCAAACGATGCCATGGATCTTTTGGCCGGGCGGGTAGGATAGGTACTTGCACCGAGCAGTGTAACGCGAACAATGTATCGTAAAACTGTCGCCGCCTCAATTGCATCTCGTTCGTAGATGAACGCCCGACGTCGCGAGGAGTGCCCCCCGTCTGCCGGTCCGCCCGGCGTTGGCATGAACTGAATTGATCTAGCGCAGTCGACCGAAGTCGCACACCGACGACAGACGCCACCATTGGTCTTGGTGGATTCCTGTTTCAGCCTGGCCCGGGGGGGACCATCGGGCCAAACGTGCTCCGGATCGACGTGCCCGACAAGCTGCTTTTGACTGCCGGCCAACCCGCGCGCATATGCCACTACCTGACCTTAGTAAACAAAGAAAGTTGGCGCCGTCCGCATCTCCACATGAGCCCCGAGCCCGAGCCCGAGCCCGCTTGCCCCGCGATGATGGACGATGCGTCCGCGAGATCTGGGAAAGACGACACTTGGGTATCAGTAATTAAAAGTTGCTTGGGCGTGATCATCGGTCCCAGGTCGGCTCAGTTGGGCGGTGTTACATGTAAGAGGACCGCTAGTTTGAGCGATAAAGAGGCGCGCAGCCACAAGCGTTCAGTAACTAAGCCCTGCACGACCGTTTGGTTTTTCTCAACCATGACGATCGACAACGATCATCGCGCAAGGGGAAGTAATCTCACTGAGTCGGGCTTGATGTAATGCCGGTCGACGCATGAGCAGCCGGCCCACGCACTCCAGTACATAAAATATCTCTTACCCCCGCCAGCGACCGGGTCAACCAACTCTCAAGAAGATCAATAATTTGACCAGCATGCTCACCAAAACCCTCGTTGCTCTCACGAGCGCCGCGGTCGCGGTCGCTCAAGCGCCCAACACCATCGCGGAGCGCTACCCTGACCTGCGCACCGCGTCGTCCAATTCTAGTACGCTGCTCAAGCACCCTGCGACGATGACATCGGTTACTGACTTCGTCAGCCTTCTTCATCGTCCCTATGGACATCGACGTCGTGTCTGAGGTCGTCGGTCCCTACGACCTTCTCCCCGTGCCGGCCGACGACACCTCCATTTTCCCCAATTCCTTCCCCGAAGGCAAGCACCCTGTCATCGTGACAGAGACTCTGCAGTTCGACATTCGCATGGGCCCCCTGTTCATCCAAGCGTTGGGCTCCGGTGCCATCTCCGTGCCCTTCGTCGACAGACTCGGCGACGGCCAGAGCGCCATCCAGATTCCAGTGGCGAACTATATTGCCGGCTACGACGGCAACAGTCTCGGATCACTTGTGCCAGGTAAGCTCTTATGGGACATCGACATTTGACCTGCACAGCTAACGTGACCGCCAGCTATCGCTTCCACCCTCCTCTTCGGCTACACCCTACAGTTCGGCTCCAAAACCCCGGACGATGCCGCCTACACCCGCCTCACAGCCGACGAGTTCACGACGCAAATCCGCCAGTCCATCGTTCCCAACCCCGTTAGCGGTCCCGGCGTTGCGCCACCCGTTATCGATATGACATTCAGCTCCGCCGGTGACGATGCCGCCTACAGCATCGACACCTTCTCCGCGCTGCTGAACCAGCCGCAGACCCTGAACACCGGCCTCTGCCAGCGGAACCTGTACTTTTTCAACGAATCTTTCGCGGAACCCACATTGAGGGATGGGACCGTCACGCTGTATGACGGTGTCCTGTCACCCAAGAATGAGAAGCTCGCTGGGACGTACGAGGGTCAGACGGGCTTGAGTGTCGCGGCGCAGAACGTGGGCATGTCGCCCGAGACGTGTGAGAGCGCGATTGAGAACAGCGCTTAGATCGACAAGAGACAGTTGTTAGATCGGGTATAAGCAATGCGGCAAAGGCTATTTGGTATTGTTGGCGGGGATTACAGATCTTAGCACTTCTGCTCGGCCAGACGACCAGGAATGCTTTGTCAGCAGTATTCGAACCCACTTGACGAATGTGTACAAATGCATCATCCCGAAATGTGCCTTGTCCGATCAACACTACTACTGCTCCGAAACGGCGTCCCAGCCATTGGAGAAAGCCCTAGTTCAGGGTCGCGTTGCATCAGTCAGGCCCACACAAGCTTCGCCCAGCGCTCTCCACCAACATCCATAGGTCGACCAACGACACCAGAGCAAGGTGCATTCTCTAGTAGCTGGGCTGTGGGGGGTCCATTGCCTGGTGGATTGCTAACGAGCTGGAACTTTAGGGGGCGTCTTCACCTGGTCCGGAGCGCTAGCCGGCACGGCACGCGCTATGGTACTTCGTGTCTGATTGTTCAGCCTGGCCATTCGCAGCGCCATTGCTTGTGGGCTGTTTGCGTACGACTGTGGCTCTGGCTTTGCGTCAAAGGACGGTCTGGAAGGTGGTGTGACAATGGTGATTAAGGCTGCTCGTGCTTCTGAATGCTTCAGCGCCGGCGGCTTAGTGCCGTGTGATGGTGCGCATGATCGGAGAGACATACGGCACGAAGTTGATGCTTGCCTGGGGGCTGTCGGCGGAGAGGAGGGGATCGCTGGGGACCGCTGGACTGGGCGGGCGGGGTGTCAAGACAGGTGTCCCGAAGATGTGTTGCCAGTGTAGAGACCTCGTTGAGTGGCGGCGAAGGCCACGAACGTGGCAGCGAGAGGAAAGAAATCGACAAAAGCATTGGAGATAAATGCACGCCAAGGCATCACAGCAATACTTACTGGAGATCAAACCCATTGAGTAAACGCAGCCATGATCTCCCAGCAGCAGTTTCGACTGCAGTCGCGATCATCCGAACCTTGCTCGTTCGTCTTGAACGTACCCGCGTACAGTCGTAGCCAGGGATGACGATGAAGTACTGAAGCATTCAAAAGGTGACAGAATTCGGGCTCTCACTGGTCTCGTGATAACTTGAGAATGAATGCGTTCGAGAATAATGCCTAAGGGGAGGTACCTAGGGAACTTAAGGAACGGAAGATTGAATCGTCCCGCAGAGTGGAGCCGCTGCGTGTCGCTCAGACATAGTGCTAACGCGCAGTCACGTGCGTCTTAGCTACCCTCCCGTCCACTCCTCCTCTGACATCACCCTTGGCGGCGCCAGCTCTTTCGCATCGGCGAGCGCAACGAACAACACTTCTGGATCCCGCGACCCGACACCATCCCGTTCGACGGCGTACCATGCGACCATGATATCGAGGCTGCCGTCCTCGCGCCTCGCCTCCGCCTCGCAACGCGCAGCATCTGGCCTCACCAGAGCAAAATCCGCCCAACATGTAGCCTCCACCTCGAGCGGCTCTCTGGCCGCCCGCCGACCTTTCTCCTACTCCACAATATCAAACACGCTACGTCCCGGCCTTCGGTCGTCTCAGCGAAGATGGCCTCTGGGTACCAACGCCATTCACAACCTCCCTGCCGTTCGCCACGCCTCCTTCGCCCGCTCCATACCCAAGCTGGCTATGAAGCTCGTCCGCATACCGGCCATGTTTGGCGCGGCGATGATTGGCGGCTTGACATATCTCCAGTATCAGGCTGGGCAGGCCGGGACTTGGGCAATCGGTGTTTTCGGACAGGCTAAAGATGCCGCGACGACGACGGTGGGAGGGATATTCGAAGGGGCGGGGGACGTCTTTTCGCAGATGACCCGGGGCTGGGATAAAACAAAGGATGATGTGAGAAGCACTGAGATGCCGCAGTGGATGAAGGACATCTACGAAGGCAAGGCCATGAGTGAAGAAGGCGAACAGGGAGGTGGAAATGGCGGACCTAACGAGCCAAAGAAGAGCAGCGTCGGCGCGGGGACTGCTGCCGGTGCTGCTACGGCAGGCGCTTTTGGGCTAGATGCGGACGGCGAGGAAGACTCGAGACAAGATGACACTGCTGCGAGAGACGATCAGATGATGATGCTCACGCGCAAGATGATTGAGATCAGATCGCTGCTCCAGACGATAGGGCAGTCCGAGAGTCTGACTCTTCCATCGATCGTGGTGGTCGGCTCTCAATCGTCGGGCAAAAGCTCCGTTCTTGAAGCTATCGTAGGACACGAGTTTCTGCCAAAAGGCTCGAACATGGTGACCCGGCGTCCAATCGAGCTCACCCTTGTCAACGCTCCAAAGGCGCACGCAGAGTATGGCGAATTCCCGGCGCTTGGACTCGGCAAGATCACCGACTTCAGCCAGATCCAGAAGACGCTCACAGACCTCAACCTCGCGGTACCAGAGAAGGACTGCGTCTCGGACGACCCCATCCAGCTGCGCATACATAGCCCGAACGTCCCAGATCTAAGCCTCATCGATCTGCCGGGCTACATTCAAGTGGAGGCCTTTGACCAGCCGACGGAGTTGAAGACTAAGATTCAGGAGCTGTGTGACAAATACATCCAGCCGCCGAATGTCATCTTGGCTATTTCCGCCGCCGACGTGGATCTTGCTAACTCCACCGCGCTCCGAGCGTCGCGCAGGGTGGACCCCAGGGGAGAGCGCACCATTGGAGTCGTCACAAAGATGGACTTGGTCGATCCCGCACGCGGGGTGCAGATTCTGAACGACAGGAACTATCCGCTGCGGTTGGGATACGTCGGAGTAATTTGCAAGATACCGCAAGAGACCAAGTCGCTCTTTTCGCGTGGCTCTGCAAACATTCAAAAAGCCATCACGAAGAACGAGTCCGCATACTTCCACGCCCATCCAGAGCAGTTTGGCGAGTCATCTACAACGACTACCGGGACGCCGAGCTTACGAAAGAAGCTCATGCACGTCCTTGAGTCAACCATGAGCGCTTCGTTGGCGACCACCAGCGAAGCCATCCACCACGAGCTCGCCGAGGCGACCTACGAGTTCAAGGTGCAATACAACGAGCGTTCGCTCTCCGCTGAGTCGTATCTGGCGGAGAGCCTCGACGCCTTCAAGCACAGTTTCAAGGGATTTGCCGATACATTTGGGCGCACCGAGGTCCGAGAAATCGTGAAGAGCGAGCTGGACCAGCAGGTGCTCAATCTTCTGGCACAGAGATACTGGAACAAGCCTGTCGAATCTCTCCGGCCGGTGGACAAATTTGAGGAGGGTGTGCAAGAGCCCTTGGAGAGTCTGCCCAAAGCGGATTCAGAAAACCCGCTGTGGCATTTAAGGCTGGATGCCAGCACCAACACCTTGACCAAACTGGGAATCGGTCGTCTCGCCACAGCAATTGCCGCTCAAGCTCTGCAAGAATCCGTGCAGGGTCTGATTCAGGGCAGCACCTTCGCCGCCCACCCTTTCGCCATCAAAGCCATCACTCAGGCTTCCGAAAACATCCTGCGAGAGCTGAGTTACGATACTTCTGATGAGCTCGAGATCTGCGTCAAACCCTACAAATACCGTGTCGAAGTGAACGACCACGAATGGCGTCGCGGCCGCGAGAACGTCGCCGAAGTTCTCAAACACGAACTTCGCGACTGCGAAACGGCAAACAAAGCCGTTGAAGAGCACCTCGGCGGCCGCCGTAAGGCCAGAGATGTCGTCAGCTTCATCGACCGCGTGCGCAAGGGCGAAGTCGTGCTCGAGGGTGACGGGGTTGGCGGGGCCGGGGGCTTTTCCGCTGCGCTGCTGCAGAAGGGGCGTGAAGCACTCTTCCTGCGCGACCGTTCGGACATCCTTCGTATGCGCCTTGCAGCTATCAAGTCAAAACAGTGCTCCAACCCGAAGAATAAATACTACTGTCCGGAAGTCTTTCTGGACGCCGTGGCCGACAAGCTCACCTCCACTGCCGACTTGTTCCTCGATGCCGAGCTGCTGTCCAAGTTCTACTACCAGTTTCCGCGCGCGCTGGAACAGCATTTTCGACAGCTGGACGGTGGGACGCTGGACAAGTTCGCACGCGAGGACCCAAAGATTCGGCGGCATTTGGATGTGGTGAGGCGCAAGGAGCTGTTGGAGCATGTTCTGAAGGAGATGGAGGGATTGAGGCTCCTGGAGGCGCGGGAGAAGAGGGGAGCTGTCAGGGCGGGTCAGGTTGAGGGTCTTGGGGGTGAAAGGCGGCGGAAAGGATGGGGCTTGTTTTGATGCAAGCAGTGTGATAATACCTCGTTTGCCTTGTAAGTTTGATGCGGTGATACCAGCGCGATGGTGTTCGAGTCGAAGAGCTCTTCTCCCTTTTATCTCTTCCGGCGTTTTCAAGCGTACGTATTCGAATTGCCACTCAGTTGTTTCACACCTTTACTAAACTCGAATCTGCCCATTTGGAAGGCAGTGCCTTCCCGGATGTTCTCCTTAAGACGCGAAATGCCAAGTTATGTCGCAGCAAAAGGCGATGTCCCAGATGGGAAGGTCGCGCGAAGTTTCGCGTTATCGCCTCGCGTCGAGCGTCGCTTGCTTCACGTCTCTCGACCAGACGAAACAACTGGAACTCTACGGCGATGAATGTATGGAAGACTGCGCGCGCCTGCCGAGCCTCGTAGCCACCTGGGCCGTCATTATCACTCCGCTACTCATCTGCTGCATGCTCATAGTGCGCGCCGCGGGAAAGGGTGCGAAGCCTGCCGCCGTCACAACCGCCGCCGCCATTCCTCGAACCGGCACTGCCTTTACGTCCCGCTACACTCCTTCCGCGACCGCGCCCTACCGCCGCATCTCTACGACGCGTCAACCGACGCCCGCAATGCTGCGCAATGCCGTGCAGAAGCACGAGAAGGACGCCGCCCCGAAGTCCTTCTTCCCGAACAGCTCGCCCGCCGACGCCCCCACCCGCCAGAGCAGCCAATCTGCCTTAAACCCAGCTTTCCGAAACCCTCTACAACCCGCGTCCACTTCATCTACAAATGCCCTCCGGAAGTCACAAGAGCCACGGCCAATGGGGGGCGTGAAGAGGACGTCGAGCGGGCTGGCCAAAGCTCTGGATGGTGCGTTCGAAGACGGCGCCGGGTCACAACAGAACCCATTGCGCGTAGACGGCGGCAAGAGTAGCGGCGTGTTGCAGGTGACGCAGAACGACTTCATCGATGAGAACGACTTTGACAGCGACGTGGACCTGGACTTCGAGGAGCCGCAGGCGAAGAAACTGGCCCCCACTGCATCGGCAAAGCGGGCTGCTGGCCCTCCGCCCCAGTCTATCGCATACCCGAGCGTTCCGCGGCAGCAACAGAAGCAGACCAGTTACGATGCTGACGCCACATATGGATCTGTGGACGCCCATACGTCGGAGATACCGGGGAGTAGCGCTCCCTTGCCGTGGTCCTCGTCGCCAGCTGGTCATCACGCACCCGCGTTGAGCGGCACCAGCATTGCAGATGCCATGTACCGATCAAACGCTCCTGCGCAGCGCTCTCAAATCCAGCAACCCTCACAACCCCCGAAGCCGACGAGCAGGAGAAAGCTACCTTGGCCGGTCGAGAGCGCAGAAGAGTCAAATCAGGAAGATTTGACACAGCATTCAAAGCCTAATCGTCCAGCGTCGAAGAGTTTGGGGGGCTTCGTCGCGCCCTCAGCTAAAGTCAAGAAAGAGCCCACAGCGACGCCAGTGGCAAAAGATAAGCAGAAGTTCTCACAGCCGTGGAACACAACCGCGAGCGCGGTGAAAGAGCAACAGAAGAAGCACCGCGAAGAAACGCGCAAGTTCAGGCAGAACGACGCAGACAGCGAGGCCGTCACCGCGACCAAGACCTCCGCACAGAGGCCTGCCAAAGTATTCCTGAGTGAAGAGCAACAGCACGTACTCGATCTTGTTATGGACAAGAAGAGAAGTGTCTTCTTCACGGGGTCTGCCGGTACTGGTAAATCAGTCTTGATGCGCGAGATCATTGCCTCGCTGCGCAAGAGATACCAGCGCGAGCCTGACCGGGTCGCTGTCACAGCCTCCACCGGTTTGGCTGCCTGCAACGTTGGGGGCGTGACCTTGCACAGCTTCGCTGGCATCGGCCTGGGAAAAGAGGAGGTTCCTGAGCTGGTGCGTAAGATCAAGCGCAATCAGAAAGCGAAGCATCGCTGGATTCGTACGAAGGTGCTGGTTGTCGACGAGGTGTCCATGGTCGATGGCGATCTGTTCGACAAGCTGGAGGCTATTGCAAGACTTTTGCGAAACAACGGCAGGCCGTTCGGTGGCATCCAGCTGATCATCACGGGCGATTTCTTCCAGCTGCCTCCTGTGCCTGACCAGGGACGGGTGGCGAAATTTGCCTTCGATGCGGCGACGTGGAACACGACGATCGAGCACACAATCGGACTTCACCATGTATTCCGTCAAAAGGACCCTGGTAAGCTTCGTGATGAAGGCATCTTCGTAATATAGATTCGCTAATATCTACCTAGTATTCGCTGGAATGCTCAACGAGATGCGCGAGGGCCGTCTACAGCCAGCGTCAATTGAAGCCTTCAAAAAGCTCAGCCGACCCCTGGACACTACAGACACGCTGGAAGGCACCGAGCTCTTTCCCACGCGGATGGAAGTGGAAAGCGCAAACTCATCCCGTCTCAGGATGTTGCAGGGCGAAACGCAGATCTTCGACGCCCGCGACGGCGGCACGATTGTGGACAAGGCCCAGCGCGACAAGCTTCTTGCCAATTGCATGGCTCCAGAGTCTATGACCTTGAAGAAGGGCGCGCAAGTCATGCTCATCAAGAACATCGACGAAAGCCTGGTCAACGGCTCACTCGGCCGCGTCATCGGGTTCATGGACGAGAAGAAGTTCGACAGCTACACCAACGCAAAAGATACGTTCGACAGCTCCCCCGGCGGCGGCATCATCGGCGACACGGGTCCTGAGGACGCCATCAAGCGACGCACGCTCGAAAGCATCACGACGGCCCGGATCTGGCCCGTTGTGCGCTTCGTCATCACCGACGGCACTTCGCGCGACCTTCTGTGCCAGCCAGAAATGTGGAAAGTTGAATTGCCGAACGGCGAGGTGCAAGCTTCTCGCAGCCAAGTGCCGCTCATTCTCGCGTGGGCCTTGTCGATTCACAAGGCGCAGGGGCAGACGCTGGAGCGAGTGAAAGTTGACCTAGGCAAGGTGTTTGAGAAGGGGCAGGCGTATGTGGCGCTCAGTCGTGCGACCAGCATGGCGGGTCTGCAGGTGCTGCGTTTTGATCCCCGCAAGGTGAATGCACACGACAAGGTGCGGACGTTCTACTCCAACCTGTCGAGGGTCGAGCTTGCACAGAAGAACGCAGAGAGAGCTGGCGGGACGGAGAAGGACAAGAAGGACCCGAGGATGCCGAGCGAGTATGAAAGGAGGTTTATGGAAGATGGGCTCTGATGATGATCAGCCTCGGAGGAAAGAATGGCGTCTGTGGCCTATGTTTCCGCTAAATTTCCAGATCGACCCCGTCATTCTCGCCTGAGATCATGACAGCACTGCTCTGTTGAGCTCGAGATCGTATGTATAGAGACAACATCTCGCTTCAATAAGCTTTCGTGTCAAGGCCGTGGGCACACTTCTTCCCAAATCCACCACCTACCTACTCTGACTGAAAGATACCTCGCTGGCTCTCCCTAGCCTTGACAAAAAGCTCCATTAGCTCTCGCGGATCCGCGGCTCCATCCAAACGATCCTCTCCCCTACTTGGATCGCCGGAGACGAAGAAAACCGGCACCCCAGCGCCCGACTTCTCCTTTCCCTTCCGCGCCCTGTCATCCACCTGCTCGGCCGTCTCCTCCGACTCCAACCATCCCCTTACTTCCCCCCCACACAACCCCGCCCCCACGGCCACCTCCACCAATACATCTGGCTCCGCCAGATCCAGCTCCCGCGTATGAAACGCGAAAAACAACCCTTCCATCATCTTCTCCTTTACCGTCCCCCCCTTCTCCGCAGCAAACGCCACCAACCGGTGCGCATCGCGCGTGCTCCCAATCTTCCCGCCCCAGCGGAACTCCACCCCGGCTGCGCGCCCGGCTTGCTCCACGCGCGCCGTGAGCGCTTTGCGCTTTTCCGGCGTCCAGTCCGCGAGCTTTTTGTCCGCCAGCTCGCGGCGGACGACACTGGGACCGTGGGGGTTGTGGCTAAGGTAATAGGCCGTGTGCGTAATGGCGAAGGTGTCGGCCTTGCCTCCGGGGTAGGTTTTGCGGTAGAGTGCGATGGCTGTGTGGAGGTTGCGTTGCGCGATGTAGCACCACTGATACGATTGTTAGGGGGAAATAAGCTGAGGGTGGTTGTTGGCGGAGCGACTTGCGATGCAGGTGAAGTCGGAGACGACTTCGACCTGGATGAAAGTCATGTTGACGGGTCGATACGGGACATTGGGTGGGGTTCCTGTTCGAGTACTTGTACCTCAAAGATAGATGTCCAGAGCAAAGAAGGGATTTCTGCAGCTCGGTGAACTCTTTGTACACCGGGCAAACCAGGCACCGACAATCGTTGTCTTGCGCGTTCCATGCAAGCGGCAGGATTCCTCTCAACGAGCCAATTAGGGGTCGATTTCTGGCCACCGAGTCCATGCGCCTTCATTCTTTCCAGGCACCTCCATTAGTTGCGCGTCGTGCAAAGCAAGCGCCTGAAATGCTCTTTCGCGCGCATGTTTCGCTCAAGGAGGCTGGAGGCCGGAGCTGGCTTCAAGGTACCTCTAAGGCACCGTACCTTTTGTAGTAGGGAAGCTTCCCTTCTTCGCAGAAGCCCGGTGGCGCCTGCGAAGGGAACACCAAGCCTTCATAGGGACATCAATTTACTTGTTGGACCACTTCGTCGGACAGACGCTGTTACAAAAGACATAAATGGCTGCAGAGGTGTTGAACCACCTACTAGTCCCTCGGGATGAAAGACCACAACACGCACGTCACCGGCGACAATGACGAACCTCGGTCTTCGAACCCCTCCGATGGAATTGGCTTTGCGCCGCCCTCCACCTTCCACTTGTCTTCTCCCAATGGTTGTCCACAGATATATAAGCATCCTTGATATCCTCTCTTCCTTTGACACGCTGGCGTGCTCTCTCTGTCCATACCCCAAACCGCTACCACCTTGATGCCTTTCCCGACCGGCAGCAGCATGCTGCACCGAGCCCTCCACCTCACCACCCTCTTCCTCGGCCTCGCCGCCGCCGCCGGCGACCTCCAGATAACCGAGCGGGACCTCCGCGCCTACGACGGCAGCGACTCGGAGAAGCCCATCTACCTTGCCATCCGCGGCACCATTTTCGACGTCTCCGCCAGCCCCGCCTTCTACGGCCCCGGCGGCCACTACAATCATTTCACCGGCAAAGACGCTACGCGCGCCTGGGTCACCGAGTGCTGGGACGACAAGGACCAGCTGACGTGGCGCATGGATGGCTTGGAGGCCATGTTCACGCCCACGTGGATGGATGAGGAGATGGAGCGAATGGGGAAGGGGGAGTTGACCAAGGGGCTCCAGGGCGTGGAGGGGATCAACGTCGAGCAGTTGGCCATGATTGCCGGCAAGGCGACGGAGCGATTCGGCAGTGTGCCGGAGAAGGAAAAGGAGAATCGGAGGGCAGAGGACAAAAAGGAGGCGGACGAAAAGATCAAGGAGGTGCTGGACAAGTGGTACACCTTCTTTGACGGCAATCCGAAATATAGTGTCGTCGGCCATGTGATCAAGGACGAGGAGGGGACACCAGCGCCTCCGGAGATTTGCCAGACGGCCATGGACAAGAGGCCGGTAAAGGGCGGCAAGATGGAGAGCTTGATGACGGGCATGGGCGGCAACATGGGCAAGATGGCGGGCTACGAGATGGGCAAGGGGAGCGAGGGTGAGCGACAGGAGATGCCTGAGCATCTAAAGAACGGCAAAGCCGCGAAGAAGGTCGCGGAGGCGAAGGACGAGCTGTGATGTAGACTTTGACCTGGGAAGCGGCCGAACTATCGAAATGGCCTTTACGCACGGTTTCCCTCGTTCAACGCTGTTAGCCCGATCATCCGACTGTTCACTTCACATTCCTCGTCTTCGCCAGCGGATACTCGCTTTCGGCACACGAGAGGCTGCTCCAACTTGGAGATCGGATCGCGTACAGTATCCACTTCGTCACAACTCGCGCTGTAGAGGTCCAGGTGAGGTCCACGGAATCGCAATTAGTGAACCCACGCACTCAAAGTCTACGATAAAAACAATGCAAATGGAGCGCGAATAAAGGAGCTCTGTGATCCTGGGTGCCTGATCGAAAAAGAGCTCCACGAAAATGCTACGCCGAAAGATTGAGTCGAGTACTAGACCACATGTAAACGGAATCGAGGCTGACTAGCCCAGTTTAGGCAGCATCTTCGCCTTTGATGATGAATTGCTTAGGCATTATTGTTTCGTTGGAACAGATTTCTCGCGATCCATGGATGCGGTTGACTCTGGTCGGCGAAGTGAAGCTGTCAGCAATCTAACAAGTCGGCGACCTGATCTTCATGTAACGCATTCATCGTTTCCATGTGACTAACATAACATCCGACAACTTAACATCCATTCGTCTCGGCTTTGCATCAAAGGTCCCTCCCAGCAATAGCCACCATGACTTCTTCATTCACCAGCCAGATCCATGTCACCCACATTGGCACCACAACCTCAATCCTGAGCATCGACGGCGTCAACTTCCTTACCGACCTCTTCTTCTCCCCCGCCGAGACGCGTTTTCCCATCTCAGAAGACCTCGCCCTCGTCAACCACACCAACCCGGCACTGAAGCTGGAAAACCTTCCCATCATCGACGCCGTCCTCCTCAGCCACGAGGACCACGAGGACAACTCGACGACCTTGGCCGTCGCCTGCTCGACGGTCGCCGCGTCTTCACCACTCTGGATGGCGCGAAAAATCTCGCCCGGCGCTCCGCAGTACATGGCTTGCATTCATGGGAGAAAATGGTGTGGACCATAGGTGGCCGAAAGTGGGAGATCACAGGCATCCCTTACGTTCACTACAATTGGGGCACACACGCCCCCCCCTTCTCGGTCAATTCTCATTGGATTTCCCCAATTGTTACATCATTCGAAAGCTCTCATCAAGCGCTTCCATTTGAGCTACCACTTGCCCTGCCGGCC
>SGQK01000131.1:0-58010 GCA_004216415.1 Aeminium ludgeri
GTTCCGTAGCCTCGGGGTCCCGTAACCTCGCTAGCGCCACGGATGCCCTCCCGAGCAGAAAGTCCCCCGCCAGCACCTCTCTCACGCGCGTCGTCGCGGCCGCCGTTGCCCTGGCGCCTGCAACGTAAGCAGGCTCGACGAAGGCATGAGCTCGGCCAGGCATGATGCAGGGCAGGACAGCAGAGATCGGGGGTCGTGCTCCTCTCGCGAGAGGGTGGTCGGGTCCCCGCAACGCAAACCACGCAAACCCAAGCCGAGCACGCCAGCCTCACAACCAACGCAACCCACGCCAGCCTCGAGCCAGTCCGGCCCATGCCCAGCTCGTCAGCCTGCCAGCCTCGCACCCCCGAACTCGCATGTCCAGGTTGCTAGGCTCTCAGCCAGGATGCATGTGGCGAGCGCAAGCTCGAGCTCTCACGGGGGCTGCCTCGCGGAGCCTCGCGGGCCAGCCGCTCGAGAACGTGCCGCTGCAAGCGCCTGGTGGGGGGCGACGATCGCGTGGAGCGTGTGACGACTTCACCGCCTTGGAGCAACGCGTATCGACCACCTGAATGGCACCTTGGGGAAACAACAATGGGGGGTACTTCAACGAGCAGATTGTGAAGGTACTGTAGGAGAATGGAAACGCATCGCAGCAAACAGCTTTCGATTATCTGTGGAGAGAGGCATTGGTAATTTACAAGTCATCGACGAGCGCGCAAGTGCAGCAAGCCAACGACGTCGCACCCATCAGAAAGGTATTCGCAATCCACCCCAATTATGTGATATGGCGTATCGTGTCGTGTGCCTCGCTGGCTGTGCTGTGCCCGAAATCCCTTCTCCAGTCCAAACCCAGCCCATCCCAGCCCCATGCCTCATCCAGTCCATTCATGCCACTTCTTTTCCTCCCCGGTGCTTTTTCATTCATTCTGGGCCGCTGACGCCGAGGTGCATGACGCGCGTAGAGCTTGTCTCTCAGATGTGTGAAGAGTTGGCGGCTTACGCACCCTCGTCGTCGTCGCCGACGCGGATCTGGCCCTCGCTGCCGAGGCCGTTGGACCAGAAGCCGCCGAGCTCGACGTTGGTCTCGGGCATGCTCATGTGAGTGAACAGGAGCCAGGCGCCGAAGACGGGCTTGGCCAGGATGTCAAGGATCGCGTACGCGATGATCTCCTGGTCGACGTTCATGTTGCGGGAGCCGTCAGCGATACCCCAGATGCTGGATATTGGTTAGTAGATGATTTCACTCGTCGCGGAGTGATGATACGTACATGGGGTAGATGGTCCAGATGATGAGCGTGAAGCCACCGATGGCGGCGAAGAAGTTGCCGACCTTGCCGCCCTTGGACATGGCCATGGCGCGGCCGTGGACGACGAGCTGCCAGATGACGACGAGGTAGGCAACGCAGGCAATACCGTACCAGCCCCACTTCTGGGGGGTGTCCTCAGAGCCGAAAGCGGCGAACAGACCGGTGACGATCATGATGACATCGGCGACGATGGCAATCAGAATGTTGCCGCCGTTCATGCCCGCGAGCAGGCACAGGTCGAGCAGCAGCAGCGGGGTGGTGACGGACCAGTCGACGTAACGGGCCCAGTAAACCTCGCGGTAGATGTAGTGCTCGGTGTCAGGGACGTGCTTGTGGTGCTCGTCGATGACGGTCTTGTGCAGGCCGGTGCCGTGGCCGGAGGCCATGGCGAAGTAGGCGCACGAGGCGAAGATGGTGATCATCGTGGTCACGATGTGATACAGGCGCTTGGACTGTGCGAGTGTGTTAGTACCGTGTGGGATGTTGGGAGGGACGCTGGAGAGCTCTTACGATGGGGACGCTCCAGGCCATGCCGGTGAAGACGATGGAGGAGACGAGCATGACCACAAAGACAACCCTGATGCATGTTAGCCGTGACGATTGCGATGATGGGTGTCGTTGCTGCTGCGAGGACGACTCTGTGGCGATGGAGCTTCAGCTGAGCCCAAAGCTACCGCCTCGAGCTATGGTGAAGCTCCAGCGAGCTGCTCAGAAGCGTAGTATCGCCTCCAGGAAGTCGCCGACATCACCAATGAAGCTCGTGGAGCTCGCAGAGCAATTGTCAAGACTTACCAGAGGGTCCGCGTGCCGATCTCGGTCTTGGTCTGGTACTCCTTGGAGGGGAGGGGCGCGACGGTGGGCACCGGGGCGATGCCGCTGGTGGGAGCGGCCATGGGCACGTTGGCCAGAGCCTCCATGGGGTCGACGATCATGATGGCGATGCTGTCGAGGGTGTGGTTGAGGTGATGTGTGTGGGATGAACGGGAGTTGGAGAAGAAGAGGAGAGAGAGAGCGAGAGAGGGAAAGGAAGAGGAGGATGATGGGGAGGAGGAGAAAGGTAGTGGCGGCAGGCGCCTGGGAATGGCGAGCACAGACGTTTCTTGGAAGCAGGCTGGCAGGCGGTTGCTGCGGAAGCGGGGAGGGGGGCTCGTCACGGGTTCGTCCTTGTGCCTCGTCTGGCCACTCAGGCGCCCGATGCCCTCGCCGCCCGCATCATCGACATTGGAGCTGTGCCAGATGCGGAACAGAGCTCCCCTGCGAGACCTGCTCGCCTACGAACGTGCGCCACTCCGATACATGCTCTGTCCTGCAGCCGGATGAGGTGGTGTGTGAAGGCGCACCAGCGCCAACGCCCCGCGATGCTCTGTATCTCTGTACCTCTGTACCTCCTGTCGCTCCACAGTATCGTCGACAGCTCACGGCCAGAGCAACTTGTTTGTTTGTTGACCGACTCCATACGGGACGACATCCCAGATGCAGCCACAGCGATCAGATCGGAGCCGGAATGGTTCCAATCGAGACAGCGGGGCTCTGGATCGGCCGAAAGCTTGTTGACGTTATGATGACGCCAAGCTTACATGAGATGGACGGGATGGGGAAAGAACGACCGCGGCCGCGTCCAGCCGCCAGCCCGCCAACCTCCGCCATCACCCACGCCCTAGCGAGCGCCGTCACACTCGATAGTAGCCTCCCGTCAGTAGTAGTACCTGTCCGCCCCGATCCGAAGCCATGTCCACTAGATGCCCCCATCGCGAACCCAAAACGCAACAAGATGCAACGACAGGTGCTCGCGATAACGACTCCCAACTCTACCCCTCCAAATACATTCCCCAAATCTCACCCCCTCCATCCAGTCCCCATCCAGTCGCCCCGCTCCGTCAAGTCCACCAACCCCTCGATACATACATACCCGAGATACCCTAGCCCCGGCCCCCCCAGCCCACCTGCAACTCCATGCATTGCCCCCCCCCCCCGCGACCTTTGCAGTGCCTGTGGTGCCACGCTCCCATCAAAGGCCCATCTCATTCCGTGCAGGGCGTATATATCGAAAGCCGCCCAGCGCTGGCTGGCGCCCGGTGTCACTTCTTCCGGCCACCTTCTCAGGGAGCGGGGCTCGCGAAACCTCGCCTTGTCGCACCTCACGCCGCTGGCGCGCTCGCTCGCGCGCCAGCGACTAGCAGATGCAGATGCAGATGCAGATGCACTCGAGGGCGTCTGGCGTAGGAGGTACAACCGTGCCTGTCTGCGTGCCACGCGAACGCATCTATCTACACGAGCGAGACGAGTCTCCACTGCTGCGTGCTGCGCTCGTGCGGAGGAATCTGGGGGCGGAGGGGGGGCGCGAGCGAGCGATGGTACACAGGGCATGGTACTCTTCCTCGAAGTGCGCGTGCGTGTGCATACAAAGGAACGGGCATCGCCCCCTAGAGTTGTCATGCTCGCTTCGCAATGCGGTGGGGGCGGGCTGATACCAAGGGAGGGCGGGCCGGTGGGATCGCAGTCTTGAAGGCCGGGGCGGGATCTGGCTCTTGTGAGGCCGTTCGCTTCTTCCTCGCTCCCTTGGGGGAGCGGGTGGGGGGAGTGTTTCGGCGACACGCTTTGGTGGGCGAGCTGGGCCTGGCTGCTTGGTCAGTGAGGTGTTCGCTAACTTCGGCGATGGAGGATGAAGGTAGGTTCGGTGTTTCGTTGATTGCTTTTCCTTCATGGTGGTCCGGCTGCCTGTTTGCACGGACGGCGCTTTAGCTCTGAGGCACATTCCTCTGTAATGGCTCGAGCTGTCCGTGACTCGAGCTCCCTCCATCCCTGAGGTTGACTGAAGCAACGTGAACCACAATGGCGTCGTCGTCTTAAGACACGATCCTTTTTTGCTCTCCCTCTTCTTCCCTCTTGACGTTCTCATTTCAACATGTCAGCTATCAACCCAACTTTCGATTCGGCTGGCTTTCGTGCCCAATCCATCCTCCTCGAAAGGAGTCAAGATCCCAAGAGGCGGGAAAAACACGCTGTCCGGCACATGCGCCATCACTCTCCTCGCTCCGGATTCTCCGGAGCTGGACAAGACGCCCTCAACTGCCTGTCGTGACATTTCTTCAGGCCGCGACTGGAAATCTCTGCCTTTCACAGCGGACTTCGATGAGTTCGGAAAGTTGGCCCGAGTCGCCTCGTTGATACGGACGCTCAAATGGTGCACAACTGGTACGTGGTCACTTACTCTGCGATGTTCTCGTGCGTCTTGGATGGGCAGTGCCAGTGCGACAAAATGGGAAAGGCCCTGGCCATGCACAGCGTGGCTGGCCGACCAGGGATCCGGGACGACAGTGCCCGATGTGCTTTGTCAACGACTTCGGGGCGCAGGAAAGGCGGAAGAAAATTGGCGAGCGGGGACTCGTGAGCGGAGAACAGGAGCAAAGGGTATGGTACACGCTCAAGTCTCCGAGGACCTTCTGGCGTCCGATTGCTCAAGCTTGGCCACACAATGCGAGATCGCCACGTCTAGCTGTGAGCCATTTCTGGAAGTTGACGGCGCTCCTCAGAGCTACGACTCGTGCAAGAGACTACGGCGGATGTTAGAAGCTCTTGCTGGAAGAAAGGGCGCGTTGGGTCTAGCGTGAGGCCAGTGGTCCCCTTCATGGTCACGAGGGTCTGGCCTCGATTTAACCTACGCTCGGCGACTCTGTATAGCTGAAATCCTTCTGATACCCAAGAGTGTGCTCAAGCTCGATGAGATCGGTCATGGGCTCGGCCACGATGAGGTGCGATCAAGACGGGAGCTGCGAGAAGGACTTAGATCGGGCAAATGCTGGAATGTGACGAGACCTGAACCAGGTGCACTCCTGACACACAGGTGCAAGGCCACTTAGAGCATTAGTCCAGTCCTCTTCGATTCACATCCGATCTCCCTGTGGCTTCGCAGTGAATGTGAAATCCAAGCACGAGCAGTGACAAGACTCGAGCTGAACGTGACTGTGACTGTCTCGTGTACGCAATATCGTCCTGCCTGACCCAACGGAGCGATAATGTGCTCGCAACGTCATTTATATAGGCCCGCACGAGCGAATTGGAAGGCGCCTGCCAAGACTCCAACCTCGTAGCCTTCAGCACCTCACCTTCCATTCACTGACATCGCCTCTCTGTCTTTAACATCCATTTTATATCACTGACGGACAACCCGCTCAGATTTCAACATCGTGGTATACTTCGCAAGTATACAGGAAGCGCCGGTATTGCGATGCCAGGCAACATGACGCGTCTCTCGCGCGCTCGCGCGTCGATGCAGACGCTTTCCATCACCGGCTCCGTTCAGTGAAGCAGCATTAAACATGCCCTCACTTGCTTGTGATCAACAGGCAGACTCGCGAGATCTCATGTGCCATTCATCAACACGACAGCATGCTTCGCAAAATTGAGAAGGAGAAAATGCGGTGCAGACTGACGCGAGCAGGCGCGCCTCAACAGACCTCATTCACCACCTCAGCCTCCAACCTCGAGTATCGAGCGACGCGAACAGCAACACCATTTAGACTACGGCCGGACAGTTTACCGTCGGGACGAGCCATCAGCGCGGCCTCACAGCAAAACACTGGTCCCTGTACCACCATCGAAGCAGGGCCCTATCAGACTGGAGCGATCCGAGCATGGACGCCGGGAAGCGGCATGTACACGCACGAACAGCTGATGACAGGAGCTTGCGTCGTTTCTCTTGTCAATGCGGGGACGTCATGGCCGTCCGCACGTCCTTCATCTTCGTCCACCTGACCGATGGACTGCCGGTGTCAACGTGAGTGGCTTCAAACGCGCCGGCCTCGATGTCGCGGACTGCCAACGCTGCGTTCGTTCGCCACGCGGGAGCGGCGACGCAAGTTCTGTCGCGGCAGTGTGAGGTGTCATTTTGCGTGGGCGACAGCATGGGCGAAGTCGAGCCGGGACCCAGCGGGCGGCTAGGTGCAGTGAACGCTGGGAGTTGCTGAGGATGATGAGAGCTTGCTGGTGGTTGGAGGCTGCTGCTTCAATGGCCGAAAACAAAGATGGATAACGTCGCTGACCGTCTGAGCGGATCCTCAGAACTTTTCTGAAGAATCTCAAAATCCCGCCGACGACGTCTCGCTCCATACAGCTACGCTGACACTCTCGCTCTTGCTATCGGGTTAAACGATGCAGACGGCCAGCTGCAGACTGCCGTTGAGAGCGTTGGCGACAGCTGCACCTACGCCAGTTCCGCCCTCTAGCGGCCGAACGAACAGGACGTAGCCGCCCCGGGGCGGCCGAAGCTGATACGTTTCGGAGGAACTTGCGCCCCAGGCCAGGAAACGACTATTGCCGGGCTTGCATACAGCTACCGGCAACCAGTATTGATCATGTTCATTAGCCGCAGGGCCAGTAACAGCTGCTGCTTAAACCCAGCTGGGGCCTCCCGCCGCAGGCCCGGCCTTGTCGACGGCTCCCCCGCTGGAATGGCCTCTCCCTTCCCCGTGTGTCTCCCGCGATATTCAAACGCGGGAGCAGCTCAAGCCTCGACGAGGCCCAGGTGAGCGTAGCCCTTATATCGGCCAATGGCGCCGTGGGCGTTGGGAGAGACCTCACTGTACATCCACTCTTAGTTTTGTTTTGGCGGCTAATCTGTTTACTTGCGGAATTTGATTTTGCGTGCGTTTGAACAACATCGTGCCCTTCTTGGAAGCCGAAACATCTTACAACACGTCCCTGGGGGCCCGCTGAGTCGCTCTTAGTTGGCTGGCGTCCTGCTCTGGAACCCCTAGTCGTCATCTTCTGTCTTGCGTTGGAGTCGCTCACGTGCACAAACAAAGCTCTCGTCACATGACACTCAATTTTCTCGACATTTCCGCGACCACCGTTGCAATTCCAAGCTCAAGATCGCTTTGAGACGAAAATCTGATCCAGGCCCAAGATACGGACCCGTTGTTGTGGACTTTGGACGCGGCAACCGTTCCCATATCGACACGCTTCAATCCCGCCAAGGCTGCGCAGCCTTCCGCCTCTCATCAACATTCAACCTCACCCTCTTTTCGTCACTCCTCACCGCTCCACAACACTCTCACATCGATCTCCTGTCGTCTTCCGTTCTGCGCATCCTCCCGCAAGTCAACATCAACCATCTGCACTCCACGTGGAGAACTCAACAACCGAACGGGTGTTCGCACACCGACACCCTTCAGCTCGTTGCAGACTGCAAGCCGCGACCACCAGCTGCAGCCATGTACAGACCAATGCCGTCAATGTCGGTGAACACAGACGGTTTGAACATCAACGCCTCTCACTACTTTCCTGGAACTGCGTCGAACCAACAACGCCTGCACTACCACCCGCAACAGTTTCAGGCAAGGCGATACTGGCCCTGGCCCTTCAACACAATGCCTGGTCAACGCTGCGTGGCGCATGCTTGCCATGGTCGACCTCCACACGATGCGGCCACTCACCCAATGTTCCCTGAGTCCAACATCGTCTACGGCCCTGATGGATATTACCACTTTGACGAGTTCGCCGAGTTGATGGGCGAGGCTACGCCAGGTCAGTTTGCGCAATTCCTCCACAACGGCATGTCTATGCAGTACGGCTTCCGCGCGATGGACGCCCCTCAACAAAGCGAGAGGGAGGCGGACAGCGCCGATGAGCTTGGAAGCAACAACCACAACCACACCTCACACATGCCGGCCGTGCTCGCCAGTCACGTCGACGTCGGCCAGTACGAGCAGATCGCATTGAGCGAATGTGTGATGGCGCCCCTCGACCTGGACGCTCCGTCGCCCTCCTCCGTCAACACTCAAGGTCCAATCACCCCCGTCGAGGGCAACAGCTTCAACGACTGGTCTGTGGACAAGCGCAGTGAAAGTATCGATGGCAACTTCCGCCCTGACATCACAATCGACGCCGCAGGCCAACTCGGCTTCAACACCGGACCTCACCAACAACCTTGCACAAGCGGGGCAGCCAACGGTAACCTCTCGACCATCCATCAGGCCGCCCCCACGGTCTTGCCCGGCTACGCCGTGCCATCCATGCTGCACCCAGAGCCCCCAACAAGCCCCTCCCTGCACCCAGTGCCTAGCGCCTCTCCCCGCGACTTCGATCTCGAGCACCCCAGTGTCATCTACATCAGCGATAGCGAGTCTGAAGAACCCCCCCGGAACACCATCAGACAAACTCACTACTCCCTCGCTGACGGAAACGCCGCGGATCACGCCGAAACCGACCGTCAGCTGGTCCGCCTGCGCGCACTCGGCTGGACGTACAAGCGCATCAAAGTACACCTGAACCTACCCGAGGCGGAGTCCACTCTGCGCGGCCGTCACCGCGTGCTCACCAAAGCCAAGTCCAACCGCGTGAGGAGCCCGCAGTGGACGGTTCAGGACGTAAGCCTCCCTTACCATCCCCTTCACTCCCCCACACCCGCCCCGTCCCTCCCATGCGTCCGCAAACTAACACGCGTCTGCTTGCGGCATCTCAGGTCGCGCTCCTCCGCCGCGCCGTCGTCGAAGCTCCTGCGCCCGGCTGCCGTCGCCGTGGTCAGATCTCCTGGTCTCGTATCGCCAAGTGGCTCCACGACAATGGCGCCTCGTACGAGTTCTGCGGCGCCGCGTGCGCGCGGAAGTACAGGGAGGTGAAGTCGAGGTAAGATTTTTCCCCGTGTGCGCATGTGGGTGTGTGCGTGGCGGCAGTGGCGGCAGCAAGCAAGCAAGCAGTGGTTGTGGCAGCAGTTGCAGCAGTGCATGGCAGGGCAGTGCAGTGCGGCAAAGCGGCACTGGGCGTTTTGAGCGATACGTTTCCTTTTCGCGCGGCTTTCTGCATCAGCGGCGCAGCTCTTTCCTTTAGGGGAGGGCAGAGCGCTGAGGAGCTTCGGAAATGGAGCAGTCAAGGCGCAGGACGGGTTGCACGATTGAGGGGCTTTGGTATACCCATAACGGCTAGGGTGGTTAATGGACTGGAATGCGCGGGACGCTAAATGGATGGGTGGGGTCGATGATACAGAGGAGGGCAGGTTACAAGGATAATGGAGATTCCTGGTTTCTTTGCTGCTCTGTGTGTTGCTAGATCGAAGACGTGTGGTATGCTCTCGGGGGCGAAAGGGTTGAGAGGGGAGTGATTGCACTCGCTTGTTGCGCATTCTCTGTTCAACAATCGTCTGCTCGCGCATTGACCTTCGGACAGCCTCGCTGCCACTCTGCGCCTACCACCACTTCTCACACAACACCCTTTCCCCACTCATCCCCTCCTGCCTCCCCAAAAACGCCACCACCTCATCCGTCATCCGCTGCGGCCCGCAAACATAACACACCGTGCCCCTCCTCCCACTCCCCCCCTCCTTCCCACCCTTCCACCCATCCAACGCCCCCACCAAATCCGCCTCCCCGAACCGCCTCCCAAACGTCCTATTCGGCAACTTGCCGTGCTCAACCACGCCCTTATCGCCCAAGTTCGTCAGAAACAAATTCACCGTCACGTTCACGTCGTCGGCCGCGGCTACGAGGTCCATCAGCCGCGGCAGGAACAAAATCTTCTGTCTATCGAGGTCGTCGGGCGCTTTCGTCGCGTAGAGCACATGGATCTCACGCGGCCGCGAGCGCGCGCGGATCAGGTGCGAGAAAATCGACATCAGAGGACTTAGCAGAAGCGCGCCCGTCAGCCAACGCGCCCGGACCAAACCCTTTTTCGCCTTTGGGGACCGCGACAGAAGCAAAAGCAAAAAAAACCTACTTCACGCCCACGCCCCCCGCCACAAGCACCAGCCTCTCCACCCCCTCTCCCCCCGGCCCCAGGCCCGCGTCTGCAGGCGGCGGCCAGACGAATTTCCCGCCCACGCGCACCGCGATCTGCGCGTCGAGGATCTCGCTCTCGGGGCGCCAGAGCCATTGCGCGGGAGGGTTGGGGCTGCGCTGGACGGCGAGCTCGAGGTAGGGGGGGGTGGAGGGGCTGGGGATGGCGGCGGAGGGCGGGGAGGTGATGGTGAAGCCGCCGGCGCGGGGGAGGGGGGGGAGGAAGGTGTCGAGCCATTGGCCTGGTTGGAACTGGGGGTGTTAGGGCTGGGGGGGGTTGGGTTGGGGTGGGGGGGGGGAGTACGTTGATGGTGTGGTTTCGGTCGAGCGGGGTGAGGCGGAGGAGGCGGATGGTGGGGTTGACTTCGTGGATGTGCGTGAGGGTTACGGACTCGAGGGTGTTTTGGCGGGGCTCGGTGGCGGTGCGGGCTTCGTGGGGAAGGGAGGAGTGGACGGTTGCCATTGTGCGGGGAAGGGAGGGGGGTTGGAGGGATCGGAGGGAGGGAGCGAATGGGCGTGTGGTTCGGAGGAAAAGGGTCATGGTTGCATCTTGTTGAGTTGTCGGTGGTTTCGAAAGGGGATCAAGAGTTGATTGATCGATACGCAGGTAGTCTTGACGTCGAACGACCTTCATCCCGATCTAAGCCCGAATTGGCAATGATCTTGCCAAATTAGGTAATTTATCGACTGCCTCATTGATTTCAAGATGATGAGCACAAATAAGTGAGATCGATATAAGGACTATGTCGACACAATGCCAAAAGACCTGTTGAGGTGGCATAAAGCCCGTGCAAACTGCTCTTTCTGACATACTTGCTGCAAAATACATACAAGAACCGAGCAGCCCGGCATGTCCTTCAGGCCGACTTTCACATGACCAAGAACACGAAAAAACGAAAGCGAAGCGCGCGCAGCATTATCGATCACACAATCCGTTGTTTTAAGTACACCTCAGCCTATCATTCAACGGTCTGTTGCGCGATGTGGTAGGTTAGGGGAGCTTTGCACTCGCACCGCTTGGGCAAGGAATCCAGATTGCGACCCGAGCCCGACCAACCATGAAAGCAGACAAACAAGACGTGATCGAAGATCGATACAAAGACAGGAGACTCAGCTGATTCATTTCCAACACCACGCTAAACCGTACCAAACAATCTCACGGCGCCAAACCCCCAACCCCCCCGCCCCCGTCCTTTTCCAACTTCAACATCCCTGGCCCCCCAAACGCCCCTATATCCGGACCCATACCCTGCAACCCCCCCGGATGGTCCCCCATCCCATCCACAATCGCCACGTGCGGGTACGACGTCGGCGACTCCACGCCCGCGGGGAGTTCCCCATTGAAGGCGCAGAAGCCCTGCTGCGAGGTGGGCGGCTGGCCGAAGACGCTGGAGGGCGCGCTGCCGAAGGGGGTCGAGCCGCCGCTGCTGGGGTTGCTGCTGGAGTTTGCGCCGCTTTCGTCGTATAGGTGGTCGGGGAGGAAGTTGCTGAGGTTGTATTGTGGCGCGAAGGGAAGGGTGTCGTGGATTTTGGAGGCGAGGAGCGGCATGTAGCGCTGGCTGCCGCCGCGGAGGGAGGCGATGAGGGAGGTGAGCTGGTGGAGGTAGTCGCGCGGGGAGATGGTGAAGCTGTGGGCGTTGTCGGGGGGGACGCAGGAGATGACGTCCGTGAGGGTGCAGGCGATATCGAAGAGCTTTTCGATCTGTTGTTTGTTAGCATGGCTGGTTGATGCATGTAATTGTAAGTTTGAAGTTACGTACGAGGCCTATTCCATGGACCTCCATCGCCGGCTGCGAGAACTGAGCTGTGGTGGCGAGGAGATCTCTTGATATCTCGATGGGGTATTTGAAGTTCATGGAGGTGTCGGATGCGGCGGACGAAAGGAAGCCGTGGCTGATTGACAGCTGCCACACCATAGTCCGCAGCCACTGTTGTGAGCAGCGTAGATCCACTGCTTGACTCTCGGTGCTTTGAAGGTATTGAGGCAGCGCGTCGCACAGCTGTTGCTGCAATTGACTGAGCCAGGAAGTAGTGCAGCCGGCACGAGCCTTGTTCCAGAGTCCGACGAACGTGTCATCGAATGGACGATAGAGGGCGACGAGATGCAAGAACCCGTTTAGTTGAACGGTTTCGGTCGGGTCATCTTCGAGCGTCGGCATTTGAATCGTGGCATGCAGGGTGAGTGGTCTGTGCTGCTGTAGCGCATATGCCCGCTCGGTCACGAATAATAGCCAGTACAGTCTTCTCCTGCGCGAGCTTTCGACAACATCCGGAATACTGTAGTTGAGCTCGTCGTGCATGCCCATGTTTTGCGCCAGGGTGGTTGCTTCCCGCAGGTGGAACCAAGCTGTGTTGTGTTTGTCGAGGCAGAAGTAGCTGCCAAAGATGAAGAAGGATGTGATGATCGACCACACTGTCGGACATTCCACGTAATCGAACCCTTTACGCACTCGAATCACCTCTTGCAGAAGAGTGAAGCCCATCTGTACGCTTGACTGCGGCGGTATGTCCAGACCTTCGAATGCGCGAGGCGGAAGATTCATGTTTGGTTGAATCATCATGTATGCGCACAGCGACACAGCGAGGCAATACGCTTCCTTGTTGGTCTCCATCTGGCCAATGGTCTCGCCAACTTTCTGTCGGTGAAGGATGGGCTGGGTTGGATACATGTTGGCGAAGAAGTAGTCGACACAGAGGGTGATCATCTCGACCGACAGAATACCCTGCTTCCTCTCTGCGCCGGGGAGACCGAAGCTGGGGTCGGGACCATGTTGATGCGCCGCGAGCTGTGATTGTCGCAACTCCGATATGACCTTGGCGCGACTTCCTTTGGGCCCCTTCTTTTGCGGAATGGCATTGTATGTGCAAGTCAGGCCGGCATTCGAGCAGTTCTTGCAAGGCCTTGAGTCGGCGCCGGCAATGCACTTCACTTTCCTTCTATGGCAGGCGTCGCAAGCCCTCTTGACCATAGGCGAAGCAGACGTAGATGGCTCCGACATGACCTCCCCGGTATTCCACCCCAGTGGCACGGTAGGGTTGGGATGGGTGTGTTCCAGCATAGATAGCGAGGTGACGTGGGCTGTTCCGGGCTGGCAAGATTAGAGGCGCAGCTGGCAGTCGGTCCGCGTGATCAACGCCGAGAGTCCTTCGGGAGGGGGTGATTTTCAGAGGGGGTGGTGTGGAATGCGAAAGAGGAAGATGATGACAAAAGGACGAAGTGGAATGATAGTAGTCCACTCACCTTCGGATCGCGGTCGCACGCTCCAGGTACAGACGGAAGGGGCTAGCAGAGGCGGAAAGGAATTGACAGGCAGAGGGAATCCCAACCAGACCCCACTCGGAAAATCACAAGCAAAAGACAGACAAGCAAGCACGTCACTCAATAATGGGCGGTGGCGGCGATAGACGAGATCGACTGTGCTCCAGAGGGCAAGGGCCAGCGAGCGCGAGGCTTTGGGGAGCCGCAGCGTGGCAACGCGTGGTGGGCAGATGCTAGATGGCAAGGTTCGGGCGTGCGTGGCTGGCGTGGCCGTGTCGAGTCCCACCAGACGACACCTGCAGCAGCCGAGAGGATTGCCGGCCCAATGCTTTTGCCCGCCGATCCGGCCGGTACCGGTCTTGTCGCTGTTCTGCCCGTTTCCGAAACACCGCAATTGCGCTGCGCGCGCTTGCGACATGGCACGCAGCGCAGATGGAGTGCAAAGTGATGCAGGACGCTCGCATTTCTGAGGCGCTAGCGACGTTAGTGGCAGTTGGGAGCGCCTCAACCCCGACGTTGTGAAGACTTCGTAGGGCTGCAGGCGATAAATGCAGATCATCCGGCAGCGGCAGTGCCCGGCGGCCCGTGTGGAATTTTCGGGGTGGCTTCTGCAGTCGGCGCGGCGCAGTGCAGACACCGCCGCGAAAATCAGATAATAATCACCGTCGAAGGTTGCCGAACGGCCTGACCGCGTGGGAAGCGGGCGCATGCAGGTTCAGATGCGGGCTCGGAGTTTGGTAGACGTGATGCGAGAGTGCAAGTCTGAACCCCGCTGTGCCGCTTCTGCAGTGAACAGCGTGGGCACTCGATCTTCATCGTTTGGTTGAGCCAGCTGTGGACCCCAAAGTAGTCCCGGCCTGTGCGGGTGTGAGAGATTTTGTGCGGCCGGAGGATGCGTCAGCTCCCGAAATCCAGGCGAGAGAAGTCCGGCGACGTGCCTCGCCGGTCGCCGTCATGTAGCAAAGGAAGTCCAGATCTTGTCGTGTCTGAGTGTAGAGTGAAGAATGATGCTCGAGAAATGGTAACAGACGTGTTCCAAAGCCGGACTGTTCCTCTGGTGCCCGCTTGTGCTAAAGTGGCATTTCGGAGCCATTTTCTCCCACCTTCGCCGTGAGCTGCACCGAGCGTTCACAACTTTCCTCCACGTCCCGGCGGTGGAAGAACGCCGGCTCTTCTTCAGAGCTGCACGTTCGAGTGACGTAGATCAGACCGTGAAGCTGTTGTAGTGGCGACCACCATTGGCAGTGGAGTTGATGCTGCCTAGGAGAGGCGGAGCACGACGCATAGCAGGTCAAGATCCTTGAAAGAGGTCGGCTGGTCTCGAGGAAAGTCTGTGGAAGGGACGAAACGGATTCGCATCAAGAAGAACACGCTGTTCCTCGACCATGGCGGCACATCCTCTTTATGTAGCTCACGATGCTGCCAAGAACGGTCCGACTCTCACAAGCCGGCCACACCGAGATAGCATTCGGTGTCTTGACGGTCTGACTAGCATTCAGGCAAAAGAGAGGACAGCCGAAGCACAATAGCCTAATTGGAGTTGAAGACGGTTGGCCGAGGCCTTTACCATTGCCTACTCATGGTGATCAAGATCAAAGTCAATGGCTTGGTTCCATAACGCCTCGACTGGAACTCATCAGTCAAAACCGAATCTCGCGAGACCTGCACGCGTCCCTTGAACGTGAGTTCGGGTGATGTGGACATGCCGATGAAGTCGGGCGCTACCTCCTACCTTCGAACTACTCTTGCAGTGCCGGGTTGGCTCGAGATGTGGCGTGCGGTACGTGTCCCCGGGAGAAGGTACCGGAGAGCCAATGCATTGCTGAGTGGGGGGGAAGAGCAGAGCGAGGTCGTCCAGACGTTCGCTAGCCCGCGACCAGTCCAATACAGCCCAGGCCAATACGACTCCAGATCACGTTGTTCTCAGTCCAAACGCAACAGAGCTCACGATGGCTTGAAAAAGCTCCTTGCGAAAAATGTTTTGGGGCGAGGAGGCCATACTGATGATGGCGGAGGCCAAATTCGTTGACACTGTCTGCTGCTGCGAGATGTATTTGGGAAGGAGCGGAAGCCTCTGCGATGGCTTTGAAAAGAGACCTTGCTTTCGTCCTGACCCAACTGATGCTCGACGCGTGGTCGAGAACTATCGTGAAAATTCATGTAACGCGTGAACAGTAGTCGGAGTGATTGGGTAGCAGAAGAATAGCAAGATAGATGTGGGACGCGGGGACGCGCCTGGCTATCAGGCTGAAGCCGCTGGATGGAGCTGAAGTGCAAAGAAGGATTCTGATTGGCTGAACACCTCGCCAAGAAACATGGACTTCACGTCAACTCGAACCTCACTTCATCCTGAACAACCGCGGAGTCTGTGATACTGCGAATGCCCTCACAATACCATCGTTCGCCGTGTGGGAGTGGCAAAAGACGAGAGCATTTGCATGATATGCCCAATGGTCTACGCCTGACAACGCCCTCTCGGAAAGTTCTGCTGGCGTCTGCCATCAAGTAGGAGATCCGGCTCGATGTAAAGTAACGTATCGTCCTTCAAGAGAGAAATCTTTGACCGGAGCTTTTCCACAAAAGAAAGTGTCAATGTGAGCTGGTTCAATCGCGTGCTGTAGTCGCCCCTAGAGCTTGCGAACGCTTTTCAGAAGTCACGGAGATGACCTGGTGTCAACGGCAGCAAGTTCCGCCGGGATACTGCTAAATGACAATGTCCCTCTGGACTGTCTTTCGAGTGAATTTGAACTGAAACCTGAGGTTGCGCACAAGGGTAATCCGCAAGTCCCCGACTGCGGAACACTCACGAAGCCTCCCACGAGGCCGCTGGCGCCATCATGCTGTCAGTCCGCACAGAGAAGGCTATGGACTGCCCCTTGTACCTTGACTACTTGCTCCACACAGCGATGAGTCGGCAGAACTCACGGTTCTCCGGAGGCTGAAGAGCTTTGTGGACATATACGCTGCAGAATAGCAGCATATCGATAAATACAACCAAAGACCTACACTGTCGTCTTACCCCCAATACGCCTGCTCTTGTCTTTCAAATGATTTACAAAACATCACATAAGGATCAATGACATTGTTTGCATCACATCACGCCAATCGTCGTCATCGTAGCCCGACCCATTGAGTCTTGAGTGAACTTCCAGTCTAAACACCACCCGATGGAAGGAACACCCCCCGAAGTTCTCCCGCTAGGTTATATCCTCTTCTCGACCCCCTTCCTGCCACATCTTCACGATCAATCCTCGCACCTCCACCACCACACACTACCGCGAAGATGAACCCCGCCGACCACCCCTCCACCTCTCCTCCCTCCCCTCCCGCCCCCCGACCAGGCGACGACGTCGCCCTCGCCTACGTCCCGCGGCCGAAGACGCCGTCGCGCGGCGGCGGCAAGGAGAAGTACCCACTGGACTTCTACGGAAGCCAGTCCGGCGGGCGTTATCCCCGGATGCGCCCGGCCGCGGCAGGGGCCTTCTCTGAGCGCCCGCCGCCGGCCTTCGCCGCGGAGCCGGCGAGCACGAGCATCCCTCGCAAGAGGGTGCCGACCTCCTGCCCGCCCGCGCCGCCCACCGCTCCGCCTCCTGCGCCGCCGACCAGCGCGCCGCCGCCTCCGCCGCAGCCACGGCGCCAGCATGCGTCTGCGCCGGCTGGAGAGAGGAGCAGGGTTTGCGCCCCCGAGCCCCCTTTTCGTTGATTGATCGATCAGCTGACACGACTCAAGGCCCGCGACGACGACGACGACGACACGATCCCCGCGCGGTTCTCCGCGCAAGAGTACGCGGGGCTGCTGTCGGCGCACCCGTCGACGCTCGACGACGAGGACGAGCCCGCGAGGCCAACGACGCCCTTCCCCGGCCCTGGCCCTCTCGCCCGCACCGCCACCGCCGACACCGCCACCACCACCCTCGCCACCATCACCACGGCCACCACCACCTCCTCCTTGCCGACCCGCAAGAGCGGCAACCACGACAACAACAAGCCGGCGCCCTCCCTCCCCGACTTCATCGCCCCGCGCCCCGCCGTCAAGCAGCGCTACTTCTCCGCCGGCGGCAACGCCAAACTCACCGAGCGCACGGAGATCCCGGGGCCGGTATACACGACGCCTGGCGCGAGCGCAGCGGCCAGCATGAGCCGCGAGGAGATCGAGAGCCGGATGGCGGATCCGGAGTGGGTGCTGAAGAACTTCGGCGAAGGCGCCCTCGGCCCGGCCGGCCCTGTCACAGCCGGCCGTGGCCGCAGCAGCAAGGACTCGCAGCAAGGCGAGCAGGAGACTGAGGTGAGTTGCCCCCCTGGTGTGGACGAGCAGGCGGGTGGCAGCGGCGGCGGCGGCAGTGGCGGGAGGGTGGCGAGATTGTTCAGGAAGCTGCGGAAGGGCAGTAAGGGCGGCGAGGCGGATTGAGCGGTAAGTTTCTTCCCACGTTATCCCCGTGAGCTCTGATGTGAGAAGAAGTTTAGGTGAAGAGAGAGAGAAGCCCGGCAACGGCACCAGCACCACCATCAAATCGACTGTATGGCCAGGGTCGATCCGACATCATTTTCTTGACAGCAAAATGGCTTCAAAGCACCAGAACATCAAAACAGAACCAACCTTGAAAGATTTCCTGCAGATTTGGACCAATCGACCAGCCAGACAGGCATTCATTTCCGCTTTCGCGCCCCACCGCCCGCTCCCTCTTGCTGCGCCGCCACCTCCCCATCCTCATGCGCATGGTCGTGGTCATGTTCTTTCGCTGGCGCCTCCGCCTTTTCATCTTCGCCCGGCTGACGCGCTAGAAACATATCCGCAAACGGCGGCTCCTCCATCCCGGCCTCGGAAAATCTCACATTCACTCTCCGCACGCCCTTAACATCCGCGCCAATCCTCTCGCGCACGGCGACCTCGACCTCACGCGTCCTCTTCAACGACCAATCCCCCGGCGCCGCGACCTCGACCTCCATCAAGAAATTCTGCCCGCTCTTCACGCCCTGCACACCCTTCACTTCGGCGCCTGCAAAACCTCCCACAGCAGCACCAGCAGCATCCCGCACGCCCTCCGTCACCTCCTCATCGACACCCACATCCGCGAGCTCCAGCAGCGCGTTCTTGGTGTTCCCCCAGCCGGCCTGCACAATCATGCTGGAAATCACCAACCCGCCCACAGGATCCAGCCACGCGGCGTTTGCGAGGAAGCGGGACGCCAGAATCGTCGCGAGCGCCACAATCGCCGTCAGGCTGTCGACACGGTGGTGATACGCGTTGGACGCGAGGATGGAGGAGCGCTTCTCGCGTGCGACCTTCATGGTGGCGCGATAGAGCCACTCTTTGATGACAATGCTGCCGCCGGCCAGCCAGGCGGCGTTGATATTGGGGCCGAGGTGAACGTCGGCGCCGTGGCTGTGGCTGTGGCCGTGGCCGAAGATGCCCAGGTGCGAGAGCGTGTGTGCGAGTTCGGGGGAGAGTTGTTGGGTCAGGGCTAGGAGGGCTTGGAGGCCGATCATCAAGCCGCCTGAGAGGAGGAGGCCTGAGACGCCTAGTGCGCCTAGGGATTCGATTTTACCGTAGCCGGTTGGGAAGCGCGACGTGACTGGACGAAGAGAATATGAGATGGTCGCGAGTGTGGTGATGTCGGAGATCAGGTCGGTCAGGGCATGGAGCGCGTCGGCAGTCAGGCTAGGGATCCAAAAGTCAGCAATGTTTCCATCCATTCCCTCACATCTCAATTCCTCCGCCATTAACGTGGCCCGAACGCCCCTTCACCCCGATCACTTACGCCTGCGAATTGAATACATAACCCCCCGCCCCTTTCGCAACCGCCATTCCCAAGTTCACATACAGCCCCACCCGCGTGATCTTCACGCCTGGATCGCTGCTATTCGTGCTCGTCAGGTACGTATTATCATGGTGATGATGATGGCCATGGCCATGACTATGCGAATGTCCCGCGTGCCCCCTCGCCTGCTGGTGCTGGGCACCCGCACCCGTCATCGTCGTCGGCGCGCGCGCGTGATGTACGATATGCGACCACTGAAGTCGCGAGCGGAGCAAGGGCGCGTGTCGCGTGCTGGAAGCTGTGGCGGCGGCGGCGATGCGGAGGACGCGGCGCTGCTGGAGGAAGGGGAGCGCGGTGCTTTGCTTGAGGGAGTCGTTGCGGCGCGGCGCGCGTGCGATGTTCGAGGTCAGCCCCAGGCGAGGCGCGGCGGGTAGCATCTACCACGCTCTGCAGGGCTGGCGCTGGTGGCTGTGGCTGCTCGGGGGTGTGTGCGCGGCGGGCGGGCGAGGAGGACGGATGTGGTGGAAGCGGACGTGGATGTGGATGTGGATGTGGTTGGAGACGTGGTATTGGACGCGCGGCCGGCGACGCGATCGAGGGGCTCGGGATGGCGAGGGAGTAAAGTAGGCTGTTTCATCTAATCATGGTGTGTATGTTTGCGCGGAGGGGAAGATGGATGGAGGGCGTCGGCTTTTGCCATTAGGCTGCTTCTCCACGCTCCGCCGAGGACACGCGTTGACGTGATGCGGCGGGACGAAGAGGGTCGGGGCACCTCGGGAGTTCTGCTACTCCAGTGCCCGTTGGGCATAAGACAGGACTTCTCGCGAAGCTTGCGTCCAATTATCTGAAAGCAAGAGAGAATGATGATTGCAAGACTGAAGGTGGGAACATAGGTACATAGTACGTGGGGAAAGATCTCCAAAAGGCTTGTCGTGCGACTTAGCGGCGGGCACAAGAGGGCCAAGGCGACATTGATGGATCAGCATTCTTATCTTAGCGAACCACGAGGCACTCGTATGTATGCTCGAGCAATGTAATGCAACCTTGTTGCTGATATCTTTATCGTGGTTGTATTGTACAGAAGATAGATCAAAACGATCGTGAAACAAAGCAAGTACAAAGAAAATTCGTCGCTCATAACCATGCGTGACAAGCATCGACGACCATGCCAGGAACAAACACTCGCGCCGCCAATACAGGTACTGTTACACCTTTCCCCTCCTGTCCCTCTTCCATACAGCCTGTTCCGCAATCAAGAAAACTGCGGCTCCGGCGGCAAAAGCACAGCCTGGATGCTCATCCCGCCGCGTGCCTGGCCCGCTTCGGGCGAGTAGCGTGGGAACGAGGCTATGGCCGGACTCGCTGCCGTACGCGCGACTGAAGACTTGCGTGGCACCGGAGGCGGAGGTGGTTGGTAGAGGGGCAACAGCTGGTGCGACAGGCTGAGTGATCGGTCTTCGTCTCGTTGTTCCGATGCGTCGTTGCTGGGGGCGTGCCAGGTGGACGCTTTGCTCGGGCGCGAGTGGTGCCCTTGGTGGTGGTGGCGGCGGTGGTGATGGACATGTTGACCGCTTTCTAACTCGACATCGGAACCGAGGCCAATGCCGGAATCGCTGTTGTGGTCGGGAATGGCGAGGTCGGCGAAGGGTTCGCCGTTGCCGCCAGAGGCTTTGCGCTGGGCCGCACGGGTGGTGGACTGGAGGGTTCTGACGCCCTTTTCCATGCACTGGGAATGCGTTAGACGGTCCGATTCCGACATGCCTTCGACAGTCGACTAACCTTTGCTTCGACCGTAGTCCAGCGCTCACCCACCCTAGCAGCGAGGATCTCCCACATCTCCTTCCTGACCTCCATGTACTCCTGCGCAAGCAACTCAAGCTTGCGGGCGTCCCAGTCCTCGACATGACGCCGTTCGATCAAGCGCTCGTGGCGTTTTCGGCAGGCGTTTGCTGACTTGTTGGGGAAGTATTTGTTTGCGATAGGCTGCCAGCTCAGCTGCGAGCCCCGGGCTTGCAAGAGAAGCTCGTCGTCTGCAGTGCTCCAGATTGCAGCGTTCCTCAGACAAGCAGAGACGCTGGATGTGGTGGGGTACGGAGCGAAGACCTGACCGTGGGCGGAAAGCGAGGATTGGCGTTCTTTCGGCATGGTAGTGTTGGTTGGCAGAAGGGGCATGGAAGACGGCACAGCCGCTCTGAAAAACCGTCGAATGGCAACGAAAGGATTAAAGCAAAATGTCCCGCTAGACAGGCAAGAGCGACAGAATGCAGAAGATTACAGAGAGATAGGAAGCGCCAGTACCAGACCGAACAAGAGACCTAAGGAAAGACACAAGGAAACAAGGAAAGAGGAAGGAAAAGTAAGGAGAGACAAAGGAAAGGTCTATCCCAATGTTGTCGTCGATGAGAGCATGGAGCGAGAAACAGCAGACCCTTGTGCCTCGCGGCCTTATATCGAATCCTCAAGTCGCTGCTCACTACACGAACGGCCCAATGGTCGCGCCGCCACTTTTGAAACAGAATCGCGCGTCGGAGAGCAGCGATAGAAGGCCTGAGGAACTCGACCGCTGATCTAAAACAAGGTCGCCATATAAGCGCTCCCCCAGGTCCCCGGAGGCATGAGCATAGCAGGCAGCATGAGTGGTTCCAGGTCTAACGCTTGAGGGTGGGGAGCTCTCGCCAAGGTACAGCTCGCGCGCGGCGTCTGTTTTGAGCTATTCGGGGAGATGAGGCTCGCAGAGAGCGCGCGTGGAGATCAGTAGGCGGCTATCAGGTCTTCCAGCGGCGGCGGCGCGAGAGCAGATCGTACATTGACCGACGGCATGATAGCATTGACGACATTGGCCTTATTGATATGGGCGCTTTCGGCCGCCAGGTCTGTTTCAGGTCGTCGCCATGGCCTTTTGTTTGACTCTTGTGGGTTGATGCTCGCTCGACGGCCTGTAAGCGCCGGCCTCTGGAGCGGCGACTAAGCGCGAAAGCGGACGTGCCAAGCCAGCCTTGATGGCCAGAATAGATACCAGTAGGCCGGTTCTTCAGTACGCACAACAACCCGGCGTGACCCCCGGCCTCGAAATGTAGCCTCCACATATTGGGATGGCAAGAGCGCGAGCGTGTCAACTTCTAGGACCACCGAGGCGCCGTCGGGGATAGTTCGTTTGGGGCAAGTCCTGGCGACGTAAATAGGTCATTCATATCCATAGAGATAGCATGTTCAGTCCATCGATGATGCGTGCAAGACACTTGTCTGCATAGGGCATCTGAGAAGATGGCCTTGAATGTTTTGAACCTCGATGTTATTTTCGCATGTCGCATGAACGGGTCAGAGCGGCCGGCACGGCACGAAGCGGACGCGGGGCAACCCCGGCGGGGAGCACTCGCAGTTGCGTAGGTACAGTGACATCTTCAGGTCGTCAGCATCCCTTGAGCTTCACCTCCGCTCTCCGATAGCTGATTTCAATCTCTCGCTTTCCTCTATCACATTGTCGGATGTACACCGAGCCTACTCATCCGGCCAGCCCAGTGATGCCACCGAAACCGGACTGAGAGAATACACGGGTGGATTCGAACTTGCTCACTGCCATCCGCCTTCACCTTCAACCAAGTCTTGCTAACGAGACGAGACGGCGTCGCGGATCCACCAACCTGACTGCGCTTGACAACCTACCAGGCTATCCAAGCCATCATGAAGGACATCGTCAACAGCTTCAGCAGCAAGCTTTACAGCCGCGAGCTGCACGGAACCTCTAGCAGGTCGAAGAGCTACCGCGAGCTATATGGAGACCGCCGCATGATCGACCAGCTCGACATCGTGAACGAGCTGGACGGCCACTCAGGATGCGTCAATGCCCTGTCGTGGTCGAGATCTGGCAGCCTCTTGGCCTCCGGCTCGGACGACCAGCACCTCAACGTTCACACCTATCAGCCAGAAAATAGCTTGGACCAGTTCCAGCTCTCCACCACAGTGGCAACGGGCCACACTCAGAATATCTTCTCCGTCAAGTTTATGCCGCACCACAATGACCGCAAAGTCATTACCGCAGCAGGCGATGGGGAAGTCCGGGTCTTTGATTTGGAGTATGCGGGGCAGACAAGGACGGCGTCGACGGCCTCGTCCATGGCAGGAGACGCGCGAAGAGGTCGCAGGAACAACTACTACAATGGGGTGCGGTATCTCAGCGACGGAGACACGGATTGTCGAGTCTACCGCAGCCACGGGGATCGAGTGAAGCGCATCGTGACGGAGTCGTCTCCGTTCTTGTTCCTGACCTGCTCCGAAGATGGAGAAGTGCGGCAGTGGGACATGCGGCAGCCATCTTCGTCGTATCCGGCACCTCGCGGCGGTAGGTTCGGAGCCAGCGAGGATAGCACGCTGCCTCCACCGCTCATTTCCTATAAACGCTACCATCTCGACCTCAATTCAATCTCATGCTCGCCGTCTCAGCCCCACTACATCGCTCTCGGCGGTGCTCATCTTCACGCCTTCCTCCACGATCGCCGTATGGCCGGTCGAGATCTGTTGAACGAGTCTGGCAAGCCTCTGTCCCCTGCAAGCAGCATGTCTTCGGACGAGGAGCAGATGATGAGCCAGGCTACACAATGCGTGAGGAAGTTTGCGCCGGATGGGCGAAGCAGGATGAAGAGGGGTGAAGGTGGCCATATCACTGCCTTGAAGATTAGCGATGGCCGGCCGAACGAAATGATCGTCAGCTGGAGTGGCGATCACATCTACAACTTCGACCTGGTACGGGGGGGCACTGTAGGGGAAGCCGAGGAGACGATAGGAGAGCTGAGAAGCAGTCCTGGCCGTAAAGCTAAAGAAAGCAGGGATCGCAAGAGAAAGCGCAGAGCACACGGCAGTGAGTCTTCGGTCAACAGCCAGGGCGCGGCAGTAAGAGCTTCATCGCGACCGAGGACCGGGGAATCAGGCGAGGATGGGCAAGACACGGCCTTGCGCGTGCGATATCAGAACGGGCAGAGTGAAGACATCCCCATATCATCACATAATGAAGGTCGCAGCGAGGACTCTCTATCACGAAAGGAAAAAGAAGCACAGCGCCTGGCAAAAGCCACTGCGAAGACTCGCTCCGCCCTTTTCGGAGCATCTGACGAGGGTCGCGATCCCACCGCTCGTTTCACCTCTGCTCTGAGCTACGCGGCTGGCGTGCTAGAGGATATGGACGATACTATGCGAGACTGGCGTTATCCTATCGATCCTGCGCCGGAGATGGTGGCATTACAGCGCACATACCGCCAAAATCGAGAGAGCGCCCGCAGGTTCGTCCAGGCTGCGGGTACCATAGCTCGAGTGCTTGGTGGCAAGATCCAGACATCATTCGGCACCTCACCCTTAATGAACCACTTCGCAAGCGTAGAACCGAAAGCAACAGAAGCATCACCGAGCCGCCCAGAGCAATTCGGGTACGACTTTCTGAAAGCAATCTTACTCTGGCTCGAATCTGGCATAGGACGACTGATCGAAGGTTTCACACGCCCAGCCGAGATGAACCCCACCGTTAAAGCAGCCCAAAGGTTACCAATCCCCGAAGACGACGCGTCGACGGAAGCAATCGACGAATTCCTCATCCCTTACCTGCTGGGCCTCGCGAGCGAAACCCCCGTCATCAATGTCGAGACAAATCGTTTTGAAGTCGACGCTAACCGCCAGCTCTTCGCGAGCGAGAAGTCGGCCGTGCTCGCCTTCGCTGCCGCTACCAAAATCCCGTTCGAAGACCTTTCCTCAGCCGTCATGCTGGCGGAAGGCGGGTCTTTCCAGGCACAGGACAGGCAGACGACGATGCGTCATTGGGGCCTCAAGGTCGCGAGGGGCGTTCTTCTCAATGCTGCTGAGGGTGTGGATTTTGCTTTTGTGAGCCGGGCTTTTGGGGGACCTGGTAGGATAGCACGCGATATTGCGGCCGAGGAGGCGAGGCTGGAGCCTGTGAGTGAGGTGGAGGATGAGGCTGTTGAGGCAGTGGAAATTGTAGATGGACAGGGTGCCGAGGTTGACGGGGCTACGGCTGATGATGTGGCACCTGCGCTGAGGGTGTTTGGTAGGGTCGAGACAAATGGCAATGCCACGCGAGATGAAGATGAGGAAATGGAGGATGGAGCGGGTTCTTCTGCTGGATTGCTGGGAGCTGCTGAGGAGCCGGGACACCGCTCATCGACTGCTGAGTTCGACGAAGATGAGAGTGAAGACCAGGATGATGAAGACGACGACGACATGGACGAAGAAGACGACAGCGATGATGAGGAGGAAGAGGAAGACCCCTCCAGCGACGCGTCAGAAGAAGACGGTGTTCCCAACCTCGGCCTCCCGCGCTTCATACTCTCTTCCGCCGCTTCTCGCCGCAACCTGCGCTCCGCCGTGCAACCCAACGTCCCTAGCCACGCCGCCACACGCTCCTACCGAGGCCACTGCAACGTCAAAACCGTCAAAGACGTCAACTACCTCGGCCTGAACGACGAGTACGTCGTCTCCGGCTCCGACGACGGCAACTTCTTCATCTGGGCCGCCGACACAGGCGAGCTGATCAACGTGCTCGAAGGCGACGGCGAGGTTGTCAATGTTGTGACAGGCCATCCATACGAGCCCGTCGTGGCGGTCAGCGGCATCGACCACACGATCAAAATCTTCTCGCCGGATGCGCGGGCGCGGGAGCGCGCCCGTAGAGGCGATGGCGTTGCGAGTCATGATGCGAATGATTTCTCGTCCATTGCGTGGCCGTCTCGCATGCGGCGGGGCCAGCGCCGGCGTGTGATGGCGGACGAAGGGGGCGGCGACGTGCGGGGCGGGAGCGCGTCGTCGGGACCCCCTGTTCCGGCGGGAGGCGCGGATGTGGTTGACCAGAGCGAGGACGAAGACGCGGTCGCGCCGACGGGGCTGACGAGCCGGCGTCGCATGCACGACAGCTATCGTATCACGAGCAACAACGATCGGGAGCGGCAGGGAGGGGCGCAGGACGGGTTTTTGACGGTGAGTGACTGACTGCCTCCTTCCCCTCTTCTCTCTTCCCTTTTCGAAAGATTTTTTCTTATACATTCACTTTGTAGTTGCCGCGGGCGCAGCTGCTGCAGCTTCTAATGGGTCGGCTGGGGGCTGTTGCGGGTTAGAGTTTGAATATGAAGAGGGATCTTGCTGTCTCTTGATTGATCTGAGGCTGACCCGATGGTGTGCGTAGCGGTCGATGCTCGGGCAGCTGGCGAGGCATATTCAGCAGCAGCGGGCTGCGGGTGGCGAGGAGGGAGAGGAGGGGGCGGAGGGCGAGGGCCCACACAGGATTGTGCTTGGGGACGACTGCGTCGTGCAGTGAAGAGACCTCTCTTCGGTCCAGGGAATTGTCTCATGGCGAGGGATTGGTATTTCTCCTAATGGCTCCTTTCGATGCTTTATGCCAATCACATCCGCGACCGGGCGCGCACCGAGAGAAATGACACGGTCCCCATCTCTACTCTCTTGTCCTTCTCCTCTGTCTTCTCATCCCTTAATCAAGCCCACCATATAAAATGCTCGCATTCCCAACGCCCTCGCTCTAGCCTTTTGCGATGCCTGTCCCATCTTCTTGACACTTCGGTTCTCCAACACCCTTTGGTGACCCCAGCCCACATCCACCCCGACCCCATCCCATCCTGTTCCTTCCATCGCAGCAAGTCCTCCTTTCCACCTCTATTTGCCCTTCTTCTGCGCCGCCTTCGCCGCCTTCTTCCGATTACTCCGGATCATGATCACGCTCAAAAAGCTTCCGACCACCGCGCCGCCCAGTAAAATCAGAATCACCGGAATGCGGATCGCCCAGACACGGGGAGGGAAGAGGGACTGCGCTGGGTGCGTGGGGTCGACAAAGGGCTATGGAGGAGTTAGACGCGGAGTGTTGTTTCTGAAGAGTAGATCAAGGTACCATAAGGAGCGTCCAGATGGTGTAGTAGAGGAAGACGGTCGTGGCAGCGAGCAGCATGGCGAGTCCGACTGCGCGGTCGAGCTGGATGGGATGTTAGCTCGGGGGTCGCAAGGGGTTGGGCCGTGGGAGTGTGGGCGCAACGTACGGCTTTGTTCACGGCCATTGTATGCTTTCACCGGGCGCGTGGTTGTGAAGAGCAATGGGCGGATTGAACAAGAGAGGTGGAGTTGTTCGAGATCGTGCGCCAGCTGTTCGTCTCGCGTTCTGTCCCCGTCGTGCACGTGAAGTTGGACGCGGAGCTTGGACGCTTGGCGCGCTTATCGCCGCCACGGGCTGGACAAGTCGCCAACATCGCCTCTCACGCCGCCCCAAAGCGCCTAGTCCGCGTGCGAACGACTCTTTCTGCTCGCCATCACCGATCACTTCCCTCTTCACATACAACGACCCGAGCCCCCGCGCATACCAACTTCACTACTTCCAAAGCTCCACCCGGGCCGCCCACCATGTGGATCGTCGACTGGTGTAAGGCCACTCCCCCCACCCCCCAAATGAAGAGAGGAAGAAGACACCCGCTGACCAACCACGGCAACACACAGTCTGGGACATGCTCGCCCAGCTGGGCCTGGCGAACAAGCATGCCAAACTGCTCTTCCTCGGCCTCGACAACGCGGGCAAAACGACCGTAAGCCCCCCTCTCTCCAAAAAAACAAACCCACCCCCACCCGCCTAATGCTCACCCTACTCGCCCCTCCAGCTCCTCCACATGCTCAAAAACGACCGCGTCGCCATCCTGCAACCGACCCTGCACCCGACGTCGGAAGAACTCAGCATCGGCGCGTGCCGCTTCACGACCTTCGACCTCGGCGGACACCAGCAGGCACGGCGCCTGTGGAAAGACTACTTCCCCGAAGTCAGCGGGATCGTGTTCCTCGTCGACGCGAAAGACCCCGAGCGCTTCGCCGAGAGCAAGGCCGAGCTGGACGCGCTGTTGAGCATGGAGGAGCTGAACAAGACGCCCTTCCTCGTGCTGGGGAACAAGATCGATCACCCGAATGCGGTTAGTGAGGATCAGTTGAGGCATGAGCTGGGGCTTTATCAGACGAGTGAGTTGGTTGTTTTCTGGTTTTCCCCCTTGGAGAGGAGTCGGGGGCGGGCCGTTGTCGCATGGGGAGCGCGAGGGCTGACGTGTGGACACAGCTGGCAAGGGCAAGGTCCCGCTCGAGGGCATCCGTCCCATCGAGATCTTCATGTGCTCGGTCGTTATGCGCCAGGGCTACGGCGAGGGCATCCGCTGGTTGTCGCAGTACGTCTAGACGCTTCAACACCATTGGACGTCGGGCTCAGTGCCGAAGGGAGAGGCCGCGGCGAAGGAAGCCAAGCAGCGAGACGTAGCGTGGACGGGAAGCCGAGGAGAGATACACGGCGCGAGCGCGGTCGAGAAGGGCGTTTCGGAGATCTTGGCAAGCAAGCCACAGCAGACGGGGACGGAAGCGGGAGAGCAGAAATGTTTGATTCGTTTTTGATACGCCAGAACGTTCTTCCTAAATCACACACGCCCAACCAAACGACCCGTCAAATGCAAACGTCCCAGGCTCCTCGTCCAGCCGTATTTGCTCCAGACTCGGCACGAGATCCGGCTCGTACCCCTCCAGCAGCACATCCATATCCTTCTCCCCCATCTCGCACAGATCCTCCAAACTCCACTGCACGCACACTTTCGACATCCTGCATAGCACACACACGTTAGCACAACGCCCTTCCCCTCCCCTCCCTCCACCCACATCGTCCCCCAGGAAAAGCACGAGAACTCACCACTTCATCCTCTTCGGCCCCTCCTCATCCCCGGGCACCCTCCCCCTCAACCTCTTCCTCAACATCCCCACCCTCTGAATCGCCTCCCCAAGATTATCCGGCAACTCCTCCGCAATCCTACGCCGCACAATATTCGCCATCTTCGGCCCATTCCCATTCGTGCTGACCATAACCTGCAGCGGCCCATCGCGATGCACACTGCCGAAATAAAAATCGCACTCCGGCGGGACGTCCGCGATGTTGGCCGCGATGCGCTTCTGCTTGCACAATCTCCAGACTTGGGAGGAGGCCTCTGGGTCGTCGATGGCTGTGAGTACCATTGTTATGGCCGGGTCGTCCAGGTCCGAGGGTTCGAAAGTTTTGTCGTGGTGCGTGACTTGCTTTTGGGCGACGCGGTGCGCTACTTCGGGGTTCAGGCCGCTGGTGGGGCAGAGGACTGTTACGTGTGCGTCGGCGTTGAGGAGGTTGAGGATGCGGCCGGCTGCGACCTGTGGTTGCAGGGCTGGGTTAGAGGGTGTCAATGTGGGGGCGCGGGATGGAGGGAACGGAGGAGGGTTTTGAGGAGAGTGAGCGCCGGGGGAAGAGAGGGGGTGGCTTAGAAGGGAAGGGGATAGAGCGTACCTCGCCGCCGCCGATGACGAGGACTTTTTTGTTCTTGACCTGCCAGGCGAGGATGAGGGAGCCACCGCCCTGGACTTCGGGGAAAGTTTCGCCCATGCTAGTGGAGGCTCTGGGGCGCGATGATTCGGAGAGGTTGTTCGGCTCGACGCCTTGAGTACGAATGCGGGGAGACACAGACAGAGCTGAAGTCGGGACGAGTGGAGGGAGGAGATGGGATGGAGATAAGCGGGGGTGCCATGTGCATGAGGTGAGCAACGAGAGAGGTCCGTGCGGACGAACATGTGAAAGCTCGGTAAATGACGCCACCAAGTTTGCGGGTCTTTAACGGGTTCCAGGTAGATGCAGATGTCGTTCGAGGATTTTTGATGTGAGTGTCGGTCGCGCATACAGCATCAACGTGAGTGAGACGGCTTTTGACATCTGGCGAATTGCAAGTTCTCTTCATGCTGTGCCTTGATACTTATTGTTACATCGTTCTAGCTCTATTGTACTGTATTGTGCCTCGTTTACGCGATCGTACAACGCCTCGAACGCGTAGATGTCCTCGAACTCTGAGGTTCTTTCAACGCAATTCCTCAAGCCTGTAGCGTCATGACCACCGAATCCGAATGAACATCCTGCGCAATGACTGCGTCCGATGTAGCAACTGGCAGCAAGGCGTGGGGTCTTTCGACCATCCCTCGAATTCTGCACTGCAGCAGATTCAACCTTAAACAGGGCCAACCACACAACACCCGTGACCACATCGGTTTTCCATGCCGCTACTTTGCCCATGGAGCCGGCTGGAACGCCTCATTCACCCCGCCGACCATCCGCGGCGCCGTCGTCTTGGGCAGACTCTGCACCAACGCGGGCAGCACCTCCTCCAGCGGCAGTGCGACCCTCACCCCCTCCCTCCCCTTTCCCTCTACCGGCACATCCAAATAAAAAGCCTCTTCCCCCCTAACACCACCCATATTGGCGATCGCGACCGGCATCCCCGCCTCCCTCGCGCGCCGCGCCACCCGCCACGCCGAGTACGTCGCCAACGAGCTACCCAGCACGAGCAATCGGCTCGACTCGTCGACCGCGGCTTCGACTGCGTCTTTGACGGCCCCGGGGATCGACTCTCCGAACATGATGACGGCGGGTTTGAGCACGCCCGCTGTGGAAGTAGGTGCCCACGCGCCATCTGCGTCCGTTTCGACGCGCTTCCCCTCCGGCGGGTTGGCGAGACACACCGGACACGCCGGGTATCGAAAAGAGTCGTACTCGACGCCTGGTACGTCGACGTCACCGTCCGGGTTCGTTTTGAGGCCGCGAGCCCGGCGCGCAGCTGGGTCCTCAGTCGAGAGGGCGCCGGACGCCAGCATTTCAGCCAGGAAGTCAGCCCAAGCGGGGTTGAGCGAGGCGAGATCCGTCTGAAAGCGCGCGCGGTCGTACTCGGTGCGGCAGCTCAAACAGACGGTGTGGCGTAGGTAGCCATGCAGCTCTAGAGTGGGCAGGCGCGGGTGGGCGCGGGGGTGAAAGGAGTCGACGTTCTGCGTGACGACGGTGGATAGGAGGCCGGCGCTGCCGAGGTCGGCAACAGCGGCGTGGGCGCGGTTGGGAGCGCTGCGGTTGAGAGTCGTCCAGCCTAGGAAAGAGCGCGCCCAGTAGCGTTTGCGCGCTTCATGGGAGGAGCTGAATTCGTGGAAGTAAATTGGGCGGTAGGTCTTGTTCAGGGTGTAAGTGCCGTTGTTGCCGCGGTAGTCGGCCAGACCTGAGGCGACGGAGATGCCAGCGCCGGAGAGGATGGCGGTCTTGCCATTGCGTTTGGTGTTCCCGGTGCCTTTGGGTGTGGTGGTGGCGGCGGGTGGCGGGGCAGTTAAAAAATCACGCAGGGCCTCAACAGCGGAGGAGAGGGAGGTGGCGGAGGCGGGGTAGATGGTCGGGGGCGGTAGAGGCGCGGTGAAGGGAATGCGCATTAACGGCATGCCTGAGCGACAGCATGGTAAAGCGGTGCGTAGGCGGGCGACATGGAGGTGAGGTGGTCTGGAGGGTGGTGGTGGTCGGCGTTACCGTTCGTGGCAGCCCGACTTGCGCAATGTCATCATCGACTTTGACTGGATCGGCCGATTTTAGGGGGGGGAAGCCCTGTCGATCGAATCCCGATCCAGGTTTCGCGATGCATCTGCACTGCAGAGATGATCTCCAGGTCTCTCGCCAACAATGTCGCACAAGGTGGGAGAGCGGCCATGTGCTCGCGTGCCTGACGCACGGCACGATCGCACGAGCGCGGTCGTGAAAAAGGAAAAACGCACCGCATCGTGACGTACCACATCACTAATATGAACGGGTGTCGTGGAGGCGATTCGGAGAAAAACAACATCGAGCACGACCGGGTTTGCCCTGTGGCAGACGCGATGAAAAGTCGTGGCATCACCGGTCTAGACCAATTTTCATCTCACACACCTGCGGCGACTTTTCGATCCTCCGCAACGTCATTGGGATCGGGTCATTGGGATCGGGCATCCAACCCAGCAACTCGATGCACGGCGTTGAAGCATCACAGCCGCACGAGCACGCGCTGCATGTGTCTTCGGGCATCTCTCGCGGCACCACATGCTGCGCACCGCCCAAAGGAAAAGCTTTGCATTCGGAAAAGCAAAGGAAGATGAGGCAACGATGAAGCCAGGATGGTCGCTCCAAACCACGGCAGTCTCGGAGCCCAGCTCGAGCCAGGACAGGCAGATGCACGGCCAATGCTGAAACAACCTTGACTCGCAGCCCGGCACCGCTAGAAAAAAAAGGAAGCCTGACCGCGGAGGCTTTTTCGATGGCGCGCTGTTTTGTGCCAGGCTTGGGACAGACTCGAGACAGAACACCAATCTGCGCCCGTTCTTCGACGTTTCCTGCAACCGCCTTCGACGTTGGCGTAACAAGCAACATGCTGTTTCGTCCCCGGCCCGTGCGTCTACCGCACCGACTCCGCCGACCTCACGCCCTGCTGTTACGCATGCGTCACAGTGGTGATCGGTGATGCGCCGGCGGGGGCGGTGGTTAATGTGAAGGTGGTGTATCCTGCGTCAGCTATAGAGAGAGTACCAAGCCCCGCTGGTTGATTTCGCTTGTCTTTTCTCGTTCATCATCTACATCTGTCTTCAGCTTCATCCCCCTTTCTGGAATTTCACTTTGGCCATTGGCATCGCCAGGCTACCACGTTCTTTTACCCTATACTATTCTCCACAATGTCTCTGGCGGTTGCCCCACCCTTGATTCGCTCATCTTCGAGCAAACGCGATTCCGCACGCTTGGACGTGCTCACGATGATGATGAAAAGTGACGGGCCCAAAAGGAAGCCATCCCCGGGACCGAGCAAACTAAACGCGGACGACACGGACAACAAATCGCCGCGAGACTCGCTGTCGCCATTCGACGACCAGGCTCGAAACGAGCTCGGATTTCTGGGCAGAAGCGACGGCCGGCAAGCAGTTGATCTGACGCGGGACGACACACATGAGAAACAGTCGCCCCTGCCTTCCGGAGAGATCGGCAGCACCTTCCGCCAGCAACCATCCACAGCGTCTCACCCACCAAGACAAGTGGCACCCACGCAGCAGGGGCACGCCAGCCCCTTCCCCGTACCACCCACACCCCACGAGGAAGCCATGCACACCCCTACAACATCCGCAGCGTGCCCGCCACGCTCCTCATCCCTCCAAGCCCGCCACCACCAAGACCGCACCCTTCCCCGACCCACGACGCGCGGCTCTTCGACAACACCAAGCCATGGCTTGAACCCCCCTCCGCCTTCGCGTCCCACGGAAAGCCGCGCGACGAGAACCCCAGCGCCACGTTCCGCGCCGCCCCTGCGGCCACAGCGCCCCCTCCGGCCCTCCGCGTCGGCCGACTCGATGGGCAATAAGCCCTCCAGCCTGTCCGGCTCACCCGAGCCCGACTCATCTAGCCTGCGCAGCCAGTCCAGGAATCCCATCCGCGTGCTACGCAAGAGCTCCACAAACCTGCTCAGCGGCGGCCGTCACCAGTCGAAATCGCCTTTCCAGCCCGAGTTGAGCACCGTCATCCACTTGCAGCAGCCGCAGATCTCGCCTGTGCCTGCGCCGGCGCCGGCCCCGAAGCGACCGGCGACTAGCCATGCGACCACCAGCAGGAGTCTCTCTCGCGCTCAGCAAGATGGACTACGATCGACGGGGCCGCCGCCTCCGCTGTCGACGGAAACCACCGCCGTCAATTCGGCTTCCTCCACCACGATGAACGATGGGCTCGCCGGGATGCGCCCCCTCAGTGCATCGACGGCCGTGCAGGACTCCAGGAACAACAGCCGCCGGGGATCCAGGATCGAGAACATGGGCTTCCTTCCTCAAGACAACCAGCGCGACTCGGAGCAAGAAGACGACAATGACGACGAGCAAGAATCATCATCGCCACTCCCTGCCGTACTGCCGCTTTCCCAACTGCGACGAGATGCTGCCCTGTCACCCAGCTTGCCGGCCCCCTCACCGCTCCCCGAAGACAGTCCGCACAAGTACGGCCTAAAAGACCGCATGACGACCCCAGAGATGCCCGAGCCCCAGGAGATCAACGTCGCCAAAGCCCGCCGCCGCAGCAGCGGCATTGAAATTTTCAACGTAAGCTCTATTCGACTCCCCCAAGCACAAGGATCCGAGCTAACCCACCGACCAGGAAGCCAAATCCCTCCAATCCGCTTCCTCCTTCCTCAACGGCCTCAGCACCTCCCGCCGCCGCGCCGAATCCGCCCAGCGCTCACGCGACACCACCGACACCTGGCAGACCGTATCGGCCAACACCGCACGCCCACCCTCGACCTCCACCCGCCCCGCTTCCTCCCACTACCCCCAACACCACCAGCCCCACGCCCAGCCCCGGCCCACCCCCTCCCTCCCACAAATCACCCTCACGCCCTCCACACGCCCGCCAACACACGCGTTCAAACCATCCTCCTTCGCCTACGCGCCAGCACTGAAGCTCCCGCAACTCTCATGCGCGCGCGAGCACAACGTTCTCCACCGCTCGCCGAACGCACTCGCGCCCGTCGAGTGCGCCATCTGCCACACAGACGACGAAGGCGCGCACTGGTCGTGCAGCTGGTGCGCGGTGCGCATGTGCGGGTTCTGTCGCGGGGCATTCGGGAAGGGCCGGTTGCGGGCTCTGAGGGAGAGGATTCGGCTGGCGGAGATGGGAGGAAGGGAGGAGGAGAGTGGTGGCGAGGAGGAGGGGAGGTGGGGGAATGGGAGGAAAGGTGGGCATGGTAGGACTTGAAGGGGGGGTTAGGGGATCGACTCGACGAAACTTTGTTCTTTTCTGTTTCTCTGGGGTGTAGCGCTGGATCGCAGGGGGTTTTTGGATTTTTTCTCCTTGCGTCGGTTTTGCTTGGGAGGTGAGACTTCTCTTGTCGGGCATTGAGGCGATTCTGGGTTGGAGAAAAAGGGGGGGCTTTTATACCCGCTGCTCTTTTTGGCAGGCATTGTAGCCAGGTTGCCTTAGGGTCGTCGTATTGATTGAGAGTCATCGAATCGAGTGAGTCGCCTTCATCGTGTCCGTTCGCTCGACTACTCACATGTGTTGGAGTCGGCCGCCGCGGTGCTACCACCACATCCACGGAGTGGTCGAGGGCTCCAGCGCTTCTTATCAGCGTGGAGAGCAGTCCCTCCTTGGCCAACGGCAACGACTGGTTTTGATCCAAACATACGAATCCTTGGCTTTCGAGAGCAGCACCGCGCTTCTCAGCACCTCTGGCGCAGCACACGCATGATTTACCGGCGGCGCTCTCACGTATGCTCGCACGGGCAAGGCCCACGGTACGAGACCCCAACATCTCAACACCCTCAAAGCCATCAACTCACATGCTCCATAACATGATGACTCACCGCCGCCTCGTCCCCCTCAAAAAGCCCACACATGGGACACTTCAGCGACGCCGACACGAACGTCACGCGCTCCGCCGGGGGCACAACATCCTGTTCCGCCCCCTGCACAGGCCGCGAACCCCCGAGGCCCGCTCCACGCTGCGGAGCACCACTGCCACGATCCAACGAGTCGGGGATGAAATCCGCCAAACTGCGCGGCGGCGGCCACTCCGCGTCCCCCTGCGCCTGGTCGAGCTCACCCGGTGGCGGCGGCGCGGGCACAGCCTCCCAGTCCCGCATCGACTGCACCATCCGCGGTGCACCCGACCCCGTCGTAGTCGCCTCCGCCCCCGTCCCCGTCCCCGCCGTCCCCCCCATCCTCTGCACGCGGCCCACGCGCCCGTCACGCAGCCGGACTTTGATGCCTCGTGGGTGGTTCCCGCGTGTGAGGAGGTCCTGGACTTGACCTGAGACTTCGCGGCCTGTGGGCTGGTCTTCTTTGAGAACTATGGAGACGGTGGCGCCGGGGACGACTTGGGTTGTTGTTGGGACGTTGGTGGGGGTTTGGGGGTTACGCTTGGAGGGGTTGTTCCGTTGTTGTCGTTCGTTGCCTCGTTGTTGTTTGGGGCCGGCGCGGGGTTGGCGGTTCATGGTTTTGGGGGTGGACTGAGAGCTAGATTGAATGGAGCGAGTGGGTTTCCTTTTTGGATCGAGTTGTAACTCGGTTGATTTTGCTGTATTGATTGAAGTCGGGAGAAAGATATATGCATTGCCTATCAAACGGCGCGGCAGTACCCGAAGATAGCCTTGGCATTGCGATGCTTCACTTCCGCCCGCCGCTTGCCTCCAGCCAAATCTCTGCTGCATCTTCACGCGACCACACCCACACGTACGGACGCCCTCGAGGCACCGAGAACCCATAAAACACTTCGACGTATCCGAGAAGGTGCGTTCGTTCAACCTCAAATCATGGCGGCCACCGTCCAGTCAGCGGTGCGACTGCCCACGCCCGAACCTGGCGACCCCCCACCAGAGCCCGTCGAGAACCAAACACGCAAACGCTCGCCGTCCTCGCGATCCCCCTCACCGCGCCGCGATGCGCCTCCTCTTCGCCACCGCTCACGCTCGCGCTCCCCTCGCCGCAACGCGCCCCTCCCCCGCGATGTCGACCGGTCACGCGCGACGGAGCGCGCGCGCCAGATGGAAATGCGGCAGAAGGAGGACGCCTCCTCCAGCAAACCTCTGACCGAGGAAGAGAAGCAAGCTTCGGCCAAAGCCGAGTACGAGCGGCTGCTCAACATGCGATCGGGCGGGACGTACATTCCGCCGGCACGACTGCGCGCGCTGCAGTCGCAGGTCACGGACAAGTCGTCCAAGGAGTACCAGCGCATGGCGTGGGAGGCGCTGAAGAAGTCGATCAACGGGCTGATCAACAAGGTCAACGTGTCGAACATCAAGCACATTGTGCCGGAGCTGTTCAACGAGAATCTGGTGCGCGGGCGCGGGTTGTTCTGCCGCAGCATCATGAAGGCGCAGGCGGCGAGCTTGCCGTTCACGCCGGTGCTGGCCGCCATGGCTGCGATTGTCAATACGAAGCTGCCGCAGGTGGGCGAGTTGTTGGTGAATCGGCTGGTGACGCAGTTTCGGAAGGGGTTTAAGAGGAATGATAAGGGGGTTTGTTTGAGCAGTACGACGTTTTTGGCGCAGCTCATTAACCAGCAAGTCGTGCATGAGATGTTGGCGGCGCAAATTCTGCTACTGCTGCTGCACAAGCCGACGGATGACAGCGTGGAAATTGCGGTCGGGTTGATGAAGGAGGTCGGGCATCACATCGAGGAGATGAACTCCCAGATTGCATTGGCTGTCTACGATCAGTTCAGAAGTATCTTGCACGAGGCCGATATCGACAAACGGGTGCAGTACATGATCGAGGTGTTGTTCCAGATCCGCAAGGACAAGTATAAGGACCACCAGGCAGTGAAGGAGGAGCTGGACTTGGTGGAAGAGGAGGACCAGATTACCCATCGACCTGGTTTGGATGACCAGGTGAGTACCGAAGATGGGACGAACGTTTTCAAGCTGGATCCGGAGTGGGAAGAGAACGAGGAAGCTTACAAGAAGCTCAAAGCCGAGATTTTGGGCGAGGCTTCTGGTAGCGAAGACGAGGACGAGGAAGAAGATTCGGACGAGAGCAGCGACGAGGAAGAGGCTGAAGCTGAAAAGACGGTCGAGATCAAGGACCAGTCGAACACTGATCTGGTCAACCTCCGGCGTTCCATTTACCTGACGATCATGTCGTCAGGAGGCTTCGAGGAAGCTTGCCACAAGTTGATGCGCATCAACTTGCCTGGAGGACGCGAAGATGAGCTGCCTTCGATGATTATCGAGTGCTGCAGTCAGGAGCGGACGTACAACAAGTTCTTTGGCTTGATTGGTGAGCGTTTTTGCAAGCTTAACCGCCTCTGGAGAGATCTGTTCGAGGACATGTTTGCAAAGTACTACGACACTATTCACCGCTACGAGACGAATCGTTTGCGGATCATCGCGCAATTCTTCGGCCACCTTCTGGCTTCGGACGCGCTGAACTGGACCGTATTCCACAACATCCGCCTTAACGAAGAAGACACCACCTCCTCGTCTCGTATCTTCATCAAGATCCTCATCGAAGACCTGGCCCAAGGTATCGGCATGAAAACGCTCACGGAGCGCCTCAAGTCTGACGAGCTGCAGCCCGCGCTGGCCGGCATGTTCCCGACGGACGACCCCAAGAGCACGAGATTCAGCATTAACTTCTTCACGGCCATTGGCATGGGTGTGCTGACCGAGGGGATGAGAGAGTTCCTGAAGAACATGCCCAAGCCCGAACCACCGAAGTTGCCTGCGAAGAGCCCCACGCCTAGCAGTCGGGGGCGAAGCGAGAGCAGGTCCAGCTACAGCTCATACTCCAGCTACTCGTCGAGGTCAGACTCAAGATCACGCTCACGTTCCCCGCCCCGGCGTGAAAGGAGAGGCAGAAGTAAGACGAGGTCAGTCACACCAGCAAAGAAAGGTGCAAATAGAGACGCCTCCTATTCGCGCTCCCGCACGCCACCGAGGAAAGGCGCCAGACGCGATGCCTCCTACTCCCGCTCGCGGTCTCCGCCCAGACGACGCGGCCGATCCTCCTCCTACGACTCGCGCTCTCCTCCCCCGAAACGTGGCAAACGCTACACCACCAGCCCCTCACGCTCACGCTCCCCCCCACCCCGCCGCACCCGCGACCGCTCCCTCTCCGACTCGCGCTCACCCCCTCGCAAACGCCGTAACTCCCCCTCTCGCTCCCGCTCTTTCTCGCGCTCACCACCACCGCGCAAACCCAACGGCCGCGCTCGCTCCCTCTCCGACTCCCGCTCTCCCCCAACCCATCGCAACGGCAAAGCGCCCGCTCGGGGCCGCGCCCCCAGCTACAGCAGCGCCTCTTCTCGCTCACGTTCACGCTCGCGCTCGCGCTCGCGGTCCCCGCCGCCTAAACGCCGGCCTGCGGCACCCTCTGCTGCAGAGAAGAAGCGCAGGCGCAACTCCAGTAGCCCTGAGTCCTCACGTTCCCCACCGCCGAGGAAGAAGGCTGCTGAGAAACCGCCACCGCCGCCGAAGGAGGACAAGGAAGAGGATTTGAGTCATATCCATCCTTCGAGGAGAGGCCTGATGGGAGGAGCTGGGGGAGGCGGAGGAAGGGCGAGAGCTAGTGATTTTATGTAGGGATGGAAAAAGTTGACAGGAGTTGCATCCGGCCCTGCTGCTGCTATCCCCGAAGGCGGATTAGAAGGTCTCAATGCGTGCGGCTGTCAATCCGACCGCTTCTTCGACCACGCACTACGGTGGACCTGCTGCGCAGGCAGGCCGCCTGAGTGCGAGTCGACTTGGCGAGGAGAGAGCAGCTGCGGCGACGATTGAGGGCAGCAGGATTCTTCACGGGTGTGATGGAGGTGGGGTTCATCGCTTGCTTGGGGTGAGGGTCGGAACGGGACGATATGAGAGGCTCGTTGATGGGATCGGCGAAAGTATCGTGGAATGTTGTATAGGCCGTGGGTAGATATATTGCTGGCGTCGTCCATCTTCAGCTGCATCTCAATCACCCAATCCCTTCAGTTATCTTGCGAGTTACAAAGCTTCGCAGCTCCTGCCTGCGGCGGCAGCACCCGGCACTAGCGCAGGCAGTTGAGAGCAAAGAGCTTGGCGAGCATGTGAACTTTTGCGCCGGTGAATGTTCGGCAGAAAGCGATTTCCTTCGCGAAAGCGCAGAGCATTGAACAAACACCTTCTCACTCTCGTCTCGACTCTTTTACACCCAAACTCAGACGAGCTCGAAATACTCTACACCTGGACTTTCACACTGCTGGTCACATCCCCCACCACCTCTGCGCGTCCACCAGCGCCGCAAACTTCCACGCAAATCCCGCGCAACCCTCGAGACAACAACCGCAACCATGCCCGCCGCAACAACCGAGCAGTCAAATCCCTTCATCAAACAACTCGCCTCGAGTGGTAAGCTCTTCCCCACAACCCTCCCCCCTACAACCGCCTTTCCACAACCCCCCATACCCCACCCCCAACTAATCCCCCACCCCTCAGACCGCACAACCCGCACCACCGCCCTCCACTCCCTCCGCACCTACCTCACGCGCCCCACCCCCTTCACCGCCCTGGACCTCCTCAAACTGTGGAAAGGCCTCTTCTTCAGCATGTGGATGTCCGACAAACCCCTCACGCAACAAAACCTCGCCCGCGACCTCGCCTCGCTCGCACGCGTCGTGCGCGGACGAGAGAATTTCCTGGGCTGGATACGTGCTTTCTGGACGACGATGGCGCGCGAGTGGGGCGGGATAGATGCTTTGCGCATGGATAAGTTTTTGTATCTGGTGCGGTGTTATGTGCGGGTTGGGTTTGAGGTCTTGCGGGAGGAGGGGGACGGGTGGGGGACGGGTGAGGGGGGGTTGATGGAGGCGTATTTGGGCGTGTTGAGGGAAGGGCCGTTGGAGCCGAGGGATCATCGCATTCCTAACGGGGTGAGGTTTCAGGTGCTGGATGTTTGGGTGGAGGAGTTGGATGGGGTTGATGGGGGGCGGACGGCGCCGGTTGGGGTGTTGATGGGGGGTGTGAGGGCACTGGGGGAGGAGACGGTGACGAAGGCGGTACGCAAGAGGGTGCAAGATGCGTTGGCTGATGAGCGGTTGAGGGATTGGAAAGGGGAGGGGGAGGGGGAGGAGAGTGGGAGTGAGAGTGAGAGTGAGAGCGGGGATGCGGAGATGGAAGAGGGGGAGTTCGCTGGATTCGACTAAGCTGGTAAAGGGTATTGGAGGGAGGCTCCAAAAGCGCCGATGCTAAAATGACATGATGGAAGTGAACAGAGCGAAACAAAAGGAAAAGAGCAACACCGGCTCCGAAAATCGCCGTCGTCCCGCCATCGCCACGAAATCCACCATCCCATCGTCCCACTCGTCCACCTCGTCCCATCAGAAGCAGAAAACGACCCCATGCAACTCCTCCCCGCCGCCCCGCGCGCTCGTCCGCTCCTCCCGCTTCCTCGCCTCCCTCCGCTCCTCCTCCGCCTCCGAATTACCCACCGCCGGCTCCCTCGACGCAACCTTCGACAGCCCAAGAAAATCCACCCCAGCGACCCCCTCCTCTCCTCTCACACCCGCGCCTTCCTCCGCACCCAACACCGAGCTCGGTCCACGCTCCGGCGCCGACCCAGACCCATCACCCTGCGACGACTGCGACAACGACTTGGGTCGCATCTGCAACCGCGCCTGCGCCTGCTGCGTCCCTTCTCCCTCTTGCTCTTCCCCCTCCCTACTCTCCACCTCCTCCCCGCCCGGGTGCGGCACTTCAAACCCATGCTCCGCGTACGCCGGCGGCTCCAACGTCCAGTCCTCCAGCATTTCCATGCGCCAGTTTATTTTCACGCGCCGGCCGTTGGAGATGAGAATGTCGCTCGCGCGCATGGCGTCGGCAGTGAGGAGGGGCAGGCAACGCCGGACATAGCGGGCCATTTGCGCGTGCGTGCGGGTGTGCGGGGGCTGCCATTTGAGCGTGTCCGGGCTGAAGTTGGCGGGGGAGGTTTTGAGGGTTGTTAGGGCTGCGGTGTTGCCGGAGGTGGTGGGGACGGTGCCGTGGCGAGAGAGGGTTGGGCGGAGGTCGTGGGGGGTTGTTGAGCTGGGTGTTTGGTGGAGTGGGGCTGGGGGTGGCGGGGGTGGCGCGGTTTCTTCGCGGATCATGGCGAAATCGAGGTCGTCTTCTTCGCGCGTGGGAGTCTGTAGCGCTTCGGCGCCCGCGTCCGCTTCGGGCTCGAGTGTGGCGGACGTGAGGGTTTGGGTCAGCGCGCCGCCGTCGTCTTGTGGGCGCTCCATTTCGCCTAAGCCCGGGTACATGTTTCTGAATATCCGTTCTTGCTCGGCCACGAGGCTGGGGTCATCGATATCGCCCGCCCGTCTCTGTCGTCGTCTCCTCCTCCGTGGTACCGTACATTGCTTCGGGATCGTGCGCTCATCAATCGCGTGCGAGATGTCGATCGCCGCGCCAATCGCGTGCACGAGCGCGTGGATCGTCTCCTCCGCCGCGTCGCCGAGCAGAATCTGATCCGTTTCGATGCGCAGGCGCAACAGGTGTTGCTGCACGGGTTTGTAGAGCGTGGGGTCCTTCTGCCAGGCGCGCCGCCGCGCGGGGCTAGGAATCAGCGACGCCAGCCGCGTCTGCGGCACCAGCACCGTGTGCTCCGTGTCGCTCGCCAGCCCAATCTCCGCGTGCTGGAGCGTGTAGCTGCGCAGCAATTTGCCTGGGCCGTGGTCTTTGACGCGGTGGAAGCTGAGGAGGGTGCCGCGGAGGACGACAAAGGCTTCGCGCCAGTCGCTGAGGGAGACGCCGTAGAGGGGATTGATAGCTTCGAGGTTGAGGAGGACTTTTGCGGAGGCCGAGACGGTGCAGGTGTACTCCGGAAGAGCTTCGAGCCCGTCGTCTTGGGCACGCCGTCGGACGGGTTTGTGTCGTTGTGCGATGGCGTAGGAGGGCGGGTCGTCGTTGGACGCCGCGCAGACGGTCTGGAAAGGGCTATGGTAGCTCGTGACTCGGCGGGAGGGACGTGAGGGTCGTGTTGCCGCGGACTGCTGGGGGGTTCCTGACGCAGCGGCTTCTGCTTCCGCCTGTTCGACGAACTCGCGGCGTCGCGGTGGTGAGATACCCAGCAGTTGCATCGCGAATGGGCTCATGGCCATGGTCTGTGAGAGGCCACTGCGAGCTCGACAGCCCGGTAGCTTTTTCTCTCCTCCGGCTGCTCCCCTAATCCTCGTCCAAAGTTTGCGGTCACGGCTATCTCTTTCTGTCTTCTCCGATCTTGCTCACGCAATTCGTCAAGAAAGCGCGACGACCTTCCCACCCATCGAACGTCGAAATCCCAAAGCTCTTCACCTATTCCGAACAATTCCAGCAAGGGGAAAAGTCTCACGATCACCCGAACCAGGATGAGCGGATCAGATCAGATCTCAGCACTCCTCTCAACCTAATCTCAATCCGAATTCACCGACCGATCTGAGAACCGCAAAAACTCGTTCACCGCTTCCTCGGGGCGCAGGCAGCGATTAATATCCTCCCTCTGTCCTCCCTTCGCTTTCCCCTCACCCACACGCACGTGTGGAAAGTCCCGACGTGTCTCGGCCGCGCCAGGGCGTCGCTCGCTTGTGAGACGCCGCAATCTGCAGGGCTCGCCGCAGTAGTCGTCCGGGGGAGCTTGCGAGCGAGCTTGGGGCTGGCTGCAGCGCGTTGGCTGCGGGGTATACGGGGCGGCTGGCCGGGGAGGTGGCGTCGCGCTGAATGGAGGGGTGCGCAGGTGCGCGAGTGCGTGGATGAGGTGGTGGTGAAGGCGGCGTGTGTGGTTCGTGTGCGGTTTGAGCTGTACGGTGAGGTGAGGCGTGTCGGTTGATGAGGAGTGAGAGAAGTGAGAGCGGTGCGATCAAAGCACTTCCAAATGATCGACGCAGGCGATGTACCTTAGCTCATCAGTTCGGGCGGGTCGGGGGGGAGCGGGCGACAGGAAACACCTCACGACCGAAAAGAACGGGCACACGTGATGATGTCGCTGCGGCATCGCGGTGGGTGAAGGGGGTGGAGAATCAGGATCCCCGCCCGGGCCACACTCGCGTCTGCCTCGTCTGCATTCGATAAAGGTACGTCGGCCCGGTACGTTGACTATGGGCGTTATTGGTGGTGGAAATGGGCAGGAGGAGGCGCGCTCAGCACGGAGCCTGGATCGCCGCGGGCTCGTGAGGGCTGGTTGTGTCAGCGGCCTCATGCGCATGGTCGGGTGGTGTCGCAAACGACTTGGGGCGTTGAGGCCGCCGCGGAGAAGAGTCTCGGATTTCACGCCGCCGCCGCCGCCGGCGGAACGATTGCAGTCCTTCCCAGTATTCCAGTATTGTACCATCAAAAGAGAAGCCGCCCCAGACCGAGCCGTGGCGACGAGCTGCGCCGCAAATTCAGTCGGAGCCGGCAAGATTGGGTTCAAGAAAGCCTTCGGCCTCTGCCGGACGATGTTCGAACCCAAAGTGTCGTACAGTCAGATGCCCAGGTCAGGCATGAGGCTGATGCCAGAAGGCCGCCACATGCCTTCTATTATGTACCCTTTGCCAACCCATGCTCCCCTCGATGAACCGCAAATCCCATTCTAGTCACTATAGTGCCGTATGACCTCCCCGAACGCGTTGCTAATCCCAGATCAATCTGTACCACCCAGAAGTCCCAGGGCAGGAAACTCGGGACATATCGCTCGAAACCTTTACAAAGCCACCAATTACCAAACACCTCCAGGAACTCGTGGCCGTGAGATTTGGCATCAGAAGCCGAGGTCACGCTTGTCAGCATTCGTTCAATTCAGTTGCCCTGCTGCTGCTTGCCCTCCGCATCAACCTCGCCCTTCCTCTGCGTGGACCCACCCGCCTGCGCCTGCTGCGCCGACGGCCCCAAATCCAACGCGCTCGATTTCCCTGCCGCTTGACCAGCCGTATGCGCCGCGGAAGACACCCCTGGCGCACCCCCCAGCCCATCACGCCCCCCCATCTCCGGACTCTTATCCATCTGCGCCATCTCGCGCTTCAGCTGATTGAGCTCCTTCTCCATCCGTCGCCCAAACACATCAATATAGAACGTCGCGCCGTTGTAGCTCGCCCAGCCGAACACGACGAGCAGGAACGCAGCGCCGGCCCAGCGGTACCAGAACCAGATGGGGCACGGTAGCATCGTGAGCATGGCGTACGAGTACTGGATGCCCATGAAGACGGGCTCCTGCAGCGCGTCGGGAAAGGAGAGGACGAATTTGCCCAGCGGGTGGTTTTTGTAGCTCTTGCGCAGGTAGGTGAAGGAGGTCGGATTGCCGGCGGCGATCTTGTTGCGCTTGCGCACCGTGATGAGGAAGTGGTAGGCCAGTTGCCACACGGCGTATGGGGCCGTGGCCCAGATCAGCATGTCTTTGAGCGAGTAGTGCTCTGGGGCCGTGGGTGGGGAGTAGATGATAGTGTGCACGGCGGGGAAGCGGGAGCGTTGAAGCTCTTCCGGGATCAGATGGACCAGCACGTGGAGGGTGGCACACGGCATGATGTGGATGAACAGGCTGTTGAAGCACGTGGTTAGCGGTGGGACAGGGGTGACCTACAGGTTTTCCTGGTAGCAGAGTGCAGTCATTTGCCAAGAAAATATCAAAAGAAACAGCAAGGAGAGATGAGCTTACGAGGTCACCTTGTCCAGGCTGTGGAAGACCAGACTGTTTCGCCACATGGCAATAGCGACAGCATTGTTCCCGAGTGCCAGGCAGTATGTGCTGATGAACAACCGTTTCGATTGCGGGAAGAACCAAATCGACAGCATGAGGAGGAAGTTGGTGAAGTAGCAGAGGTCGGCCAAAAAGTAGTGGTAGCCTATCGCATGGTACTTGTACCAGCGAATGGGCATGAAGTAGCTGAATGAGGCGGTCAGTATAAAAGTCTTCAGCAACCATCTCAGAAGCAACACTTACACCAACTGCGCGGTATACCACAGATGGAAGTACTCCGGCCACGCCCCGATCAGGTAGCCCGAGATGAAGATATTCAGGCAAGCTGTAACAAACGACACCTTCTCACCCAAAGTAACCGACTTGGAATCATTCCATCTCTTACTGACGCCCTCAATCGAGTCGCCCATCCGCTTGCGGTATTTATCCAGCTGCTCCTCAGGCGCCGGGATGCGCTTGCGCCATTCGCCGACCAAATCGTTCTTTCGCTCCACAGCGCGGTTCGCGAGCTTCGCGCGCTGCCGTCGCAGCTTCTCCGCGTTGCCCTGCAGCGCCGTCTGCATCTTCTCCAGCCGCTGCGGCAGCGCGAAGTTCTCCAGGATGTCGAACATGGTCAGCCGGTCGACGGGCGGGAAGGCCTCACTGTCGAATTTGGCGTAGATGTCGCCTTCGCTTTCGGCTCCCGGGGTAGTGGGCACACTGGCACCATTTGAGCTGCTGGTGCCCGCGCTCAGGTAATCGGCCGCGCTGTCGTCGAAGGATGTCGTGGCTTCAGGGAGGATCTCGGGGGGTTGTAGGTCCGAGTCTTTTGCGCTCGACATTTGGGCGATGTCGGGCGTCGACTGCGATTTTATTTTGGGCGCCATGATGATGGTCTGCGCAGTTGCGTGGCGGCAGGGCTGCTGGTGTTGAACGGCGGTGGGGAAGTCGGGTGAGATGATGTGTTTACTTTGGGACGAGGGGTCGCACGTGGAAAAAGCTGTGATGTCACTGGAGGATCTCCCACGAAGGCTTGGCAAGGCTGGACGCGTCGGGCTCGCGTTCAAGTGTGGTCGCCCGAGCTACCTATTTTCGCGCGCATCTATTCGTCGCGTCACGACTGCAAGTCTTCGGCCTCCTCCCGAGTCCAACTGTACTAAACCATCGCATTGGCTCGCAAGCCCTCTCAATCAACATGGGGAAGCTTCTCGCCCTCGAGCTGTACAACTTCAAGTCGTACAAGGGCCATCATGTCCTCCAATTCGGCGATAGCTACTTCACCTCTATCATCGGCCCCAATGGCTCCGGCAAATCCAACTCCATGGACGCGATCTCCTTTGTGCTCGGCATCAAGTCTTCGCATCTCCGCTCGACCCACCTGAAGGATCTCGTATACCGTGGCAGAGTGCTGCGCACCTCCAAGATTAACGCGGATGGGACCGCAACAGAGAGCGCAGAAGGCACGAACGGCGACGCTGAGGCTGGTGCCGAGGATGAGGAGACTCAGGGATCGCAGCGCGTGGACCCCCAGACTGCATGGGTCATGGCAGTGTACGAGGACGACGCCGGCGAAGAGCAGAGATGGAAGCGGAGCATCACGGCGTCCGGAGCGAGCGAGTATCGCCTCAACAACCGCGTTGTGAACGCGAAGCAGTACAATGAATCTCTGGAAGCCGAAAACATTCTCATCAAGGCGCGCAACTTTCTCGTCTTCCAGGGCGACGTCGAAGCCATCGCGTCGCAGTCGCCGAAAGATCTCACGCGCCTCATTGAGCAGATCAGTGGCTCGCTTGAGTATAAGCAAGAATATGAGAGCCTGAAGGCGGAGAAAGAGAAGACGGAAGAAGAGAGCGCGTTCCGCATGCAGCAGCGTCGCGGCATCAACGGCGAGATGAAAGCGTTCAAGGAGCAAAAGGACGAGCTGGATCGCTTCGAGAACACGCGCGACGAGAAGGACGAAGCGGTTGTCGCTCACGTTTTGTGGAAGCTGTTCCACTTTCAGCGCACCATCGAGGACAGCACGGCCGAAATTCAGAAGCACCAGGAGGAGCTTAAGGAACACAAACGCAACGTGCAGAAGTACGATGATCGGCTAGAAGAGGCTAAGCGCGAGCAGGCCAAGGTAGGGAGGGAAGTCAGCAAGTACGAGCGCGAGATCAAACGGAAGGAAAAGGGCGTGGAGGAGAAGGAGAACGCCCTGGTGCCCATTGATGAGAAACTGTCCATCTCGAGCAGGAACCTGTCGAGTTACGAGAAGCGCATTGCTGAGATCTCCAAGGACCGCGATGTCCAGGAAGAATCCGCGGCGAAGCTGCAAAGCGATCTCGAGAAAGTGCAGAAAGCTCAGAGGCGCTGGGATGAGGAGTGGCGCACTCAGCAACAGCAGGCTGGGAGAGAGCTCAGCGAGGCCGACATGCAGGAGTATCAGCGTCTGCGAAGCGAGGTGTACCAGCAATCCGGGGACGACCAGATCAAGGCCGACAACATCTCGCGTCAGCTCAAGACCGACGAAGAGACTGTCAACTCCCTCAAGTCGAAACTGGACAGCACGCAGACGCAGGCAACTGCCATGGAGAATGAGATTGCGGGTCTGACAGAGCGCCGGGGAGAGCTGAAGCAGGACGTTAAATCGACCGGCAAAGAAGTGGATGCTAAGAAGAAGGCCATCAATGCCTTGCGCAGCGAACTTGAGCGCACTCGCCAAAAGCACAAGGAGCTGGAAGAGAAGCTCTGGACTGTCCTCACCAAGCTGCAAGAGGCACAAGGCGTGCAGCGTGAGACTCAGCGTGAGACTCAGCAACGCGAGACTGTCGCGCAATTGAAGCGAATCTTCCCTGGTGTCAAAGGCACCATGCACACCCTCTGCAAGCCGAAACAGAAGAAGTACGAGACTGCTGTGGCCACCGCGCTTGGCAGGCACTTCGATTCGGTCATCACGGACTCGCAGAAGACGGCGCAGGACTGCATCGAGTATCTCAAAACCCAGCGCACAGGTCAGATCACTTTCGTGCCCCTGGACACCATCATTCATGAACGGCCCAACGCGCAGCTGCGCGGTATGCACCAGGGCATGCGTCTAGCCATCGACACGATCGACTACGACGCTAGCTATGAGCGCGCCATGGGCTACACGATGGGAAGTGCCATTGTCACCGACACCCTTGAAATCGCACGCATGCTTTGCTACGAACGAAGGGTAGAAGCAAAGGCGGTCGCCCTAGATGGCTCCGTGATCCACAAGGGCGGCAACATGACCGGCGGCGAGGGCCTCCACGAGAAAAAACGTCGCTTCGAGGAATCCGAAGTTGAAAACCTCCGCACGCTGGCCGACAAGTTCAAGGGCGACATCGATGCTCTGCCAAAGGGGCACAAGCGCCAGGCTGAAGAGGAGCTGTTGCAGTCCGAGCTCACCGGTCTGGAGACAAAGCTCAAGTACGCACAGGACGAATTGAAGGCACTCGACCGCAACATCGACTCCAAGAACAAAGAGCTAGCCCACGTCCGCTCGCAGCTCGACGACCTCGAACCGAAGTACGAGGAACAATCCCGCGGCGTCGAGGGCCTGCGCCAGCAGCTGGAGGAGACCACCGGCAACATCGAAGAAGTCGAGGATGAGATCTTCGCTGGCTTTTGCCAGCGCTTGGGCTATGAGACTATCCGAGACTACGAAGTGCAGCAGGGCGCCCAGCAGGAGGAAGCCAGCGAGAAGAAGCTTAAATTCACGCAGCAGATCTCGCGCCTGGAGAACCAAGTCAACTTTGCTACACAGCAGCTAAAGACGACCAAGGATCGCATCGCCAAGCTCGAAGGCCAAAGCCGTCGTGATGCCGATCTAGTCCAGAGCCTTGAGCAGCAGAAGGAGCAGCTCGGCGGGGAGATGGACGACATGAATGCGGAGATTGAGCAGCTGAATGAGCAGATGGGGACCCTCCAAGCGGAGTCTGAAGAGAAGCTCGAGAAAGTTAACGAGGCCAGGCGCGAGGTGCAGAAGCGCAACAAATCGGTCGACAAGACTCTCAAGGAAGTGTCGGCACTCGAGGCCGAGGTCGAAAAGAAGGCTGCTGAGAGGTATACTGTGCTGCGCACGTGCAAGCTGGAAAACATCGATGTGCCCCTCGAACAGGGCAGCCGCAAGATCGGTTCCCTCCCGCTCGAGAACGTGATCCTTCAGGAGGAAGACGAAGACGCCATGGACATCGATGACGGAAATGGTGTCCGCCCCTACAACGACCACGGAATCCATCCCTCCTTCGAAACCCTCGACGACGACCTACAAGACGAAGACGACAACATGGATGAGCGCGAAGAAACCCTCCTCAACCGCATCGCAACCCTAACATCGGACCTCGAAAAAATGGCCCCCAACATGCGCAGCGCCGAGCGCCTCGAAGCCACCAACGCACGCCTCCAAGCCACGGAACGCGACTTCAACGCCTCACGCACCGCGGCCAAAACCGCCGGTCGCGCCTTCGACGACATCCGCACCCAGCGCATGGACCGCTTCAACCGCGCCTTCGCCCACATCTCGGAGCAAATCGGCCCCGTCTACCGCGAGCTGACCAAAACCGCCTCCTTCCCGCTCGGCGGCCAAGCCTCGCTCGCCTGCGAAGAAGACGACGAACCTTACCTGTCCGGGATTAAATACCACGCCATGCCCCCGCTCAAGCGTTTCCGCGATATGGAGCACCTGTCCGGCGGCGAGAAGACTATGGCCGCGCTCGCGCTGCTGTTCGCCGTGCACACGTACGCGCCCAGTCCGTTCTTCGTTCTGGATGAGGTGGATGCTGCGCTCGATAATGCCAATACCGCGCAGTTGGCTGGCTATGTGCGCGAGCATGCTGGGCCTGGCATGCAGTTTGTCGTGATTAGTCTGAAGACTGGGTTCTTCCAGGCGAGTGAGACGTTGGTGGGCGTTATGAGGGATCAGGCGGCTAATACTAGTCGCGGCGTGGGGCTGGATGTGAGTACTTCCTTTTCGCTTGGGGTTGATCTTCTTGTTATAGTGATCGCGTTGCTAACTTTCTGTGCAGTTGCGCAAGTACCAAGCCGTTGCTTAAGGCGCACATCATGTGTCTACTCACGGAAAGGTTCACGGGGCTTTGCGCGATCGAGAACGATTATGAGTGCCACAGAGGGGCGTTGCCGATCATTGTACGGTGGGGAAATGCGAGAGTGCTTTAGAGGAGCAGGCAAGATGGGTATGGCTACTGCGGTTTGGCGAACGCCGGCGAGGCGTGAAATGGACTTTTCGTCTCTCTTCCCATGGTCATCATACTCTTCCACTTGTGCAGTGACTATTTCGCGGTGAAAATCTGTCTCACCTACTTTTGGGGCTTTTTTCACACGGGACCGAACTGACGGGTTGGCAGTTCGATTCTGAGTTCGTCGTTACGAAACGCAGTGGGTCGAATCGCTGCAGACACCTCGTGTGCATCCTTAGTTTCTCAGGTGACTCACTGACGCTTCCCACTCTCCTTTTCCTACGGTGATCCCCAGGGCCCATCCGAACGCGCCCATCTGCCTCCCATCGTTCGAGACTGCGGTTCCCTCTTGTACTGGGGATAGTCGGGATCGGCGAGCGCCCTGGTTGCATGAAGGGCGAGCACGAGATTACGCGCATCCACGGCTTCACGGCGCTTGTCTTCACGAGCCACCACGCTGCGCTCCGCCCGTTTGGCGCTCCTGGGAAAAGGATCCGGGTAGAGCTCCATTCGATGCGGTCCAGCCGTCCCTGCACAAGATCCATCGTGCTTTTGAATTTGCATGAGTCGGTGCAAATGTCAATTTCTGGGAAGTTGAGTTTGCGCCGCGAAAAGTCGATCGAGACGATGTTCATGTCCCATGTACCACAGGCTGGGACTTCTGGACCATATGGACATCTCGACGAATGAAGCGCCTCATGGAGCTTGATGCTCAGGTCCTTGCAGAACCGTAGAAGGCGGGGCTCGAGAGATTTGGGGAAGATATGGAACATTCCTTGGCAGGAAAAGTTGTCGATTGCTAAGAAACTGAAGTGATTCAGACCGTAGAACACCGGTGCCACCTCGGCGTGCAGCTGGTGGTTGACGCGCAACAGCGGAAGCCAGTCGGCAGTGTCTTCTGCAAAGCCCGTCACGAGCGTGCGAGGGCTGACCAGAACCATGTTACAGATAACTGTCCTCAGCTCAGTTGGCAGACCCATGAGAGAAGCCCGATTGTCGAGGCGGCGCTGATTGCGTGTCTGTGAAGTTAGCGATGCGCGGCTCCGTCACATAGCGAGGGAAGAACTTACCTCGCGCATTGCGATGATGGACACTTGAGTAATGTGGTTTGGGTGGTGAAGTGAAAAGTGTGGACTGTTGATTCGCAGCCCCAGGAAAGAAGTACACGCGATGAACCTTGGCGAGCTTTGACCACTCATACCCTTTGCTCCTTCCGCTTGTGAAAGCGCCAAGACTCTGCTGTCCTCTAGTATATTTAGTACTGGCCCTGTATGTACGTAGAATCATTAAAAGAACGTGCGAACTCAGCTGTTCGATTGCCCATCGCTCGAGCCAAACATTTAATATCACAACGGATGTGGATACGAATTGGTCTTAGATGGCATCAAAGTTATGGAGGACGTGCTTCCCTATATACCCGCGCACTAGCAGATCCTCGCCAGCCATACAAATAGCTGGCTAATGAATCGACAGTTAACCTCGCAGAAATGACTGTCGCAGCAACCAGCATCATACCTGTCTGCTTGAGTAATATGTGTCGAAATCATGTAGGGTTCCCCACAACTTCATGTGCCACGGTGTGTTTCACTCGATTGATCGGTTGCTTACGAGGCATTGCCTCGAACTTTTGAGTATCAGACAACTTCAGTAGGAGGCAGTGGCGACGACGGACGAGGGAGAGGATAAGAAGAAAGGAAGCAGTAGCAGGGACGGAGTACGCAGTAGAGCACAGGCGCAAGGCGGAGACTGGCAAGTGGAACACGAATCGCGAGAGGAGAGAGACGGCCGTCAGACTTGAACAGACGGAAGCAGTAGTGAATGCCTTGGAGGCAACACGCCGAGCAATAAAGAAGAGAAAGGCGGACGACGAAGTAAAGAGTTACGTCAAGTTCAACAAGTAACTTGAAACGATTGAGGATATCAGGCGTGGGAAGAGAGGCAATTCGAAGCAGACCAGCTGATCAAGGCGTTCAAGGAAGAAATGACGGATATGGACAGTCGTGTAGCATAAGGTAGATTGTTAATATCAGGCACCAAATCACGAAATCGGCATCGCGATGTTGAAGCGCTGCTGGGCTGCTCCATGGCGGGTGATCTGATGGAAACGATGCCGATCGTACCTCTTTTAAGAGAGGATTCGGTCGGCATGAAGAAGGCGTCCAAGGGACTGCTGAAGCATTGCTGCGCTGCTCCATTGCAGGTGGTCTGGTGGAGACGATTGTCATCGTCCCTCTTTTGGCAGAACCTTTGGTCGGCATAAAAGAGGCGTCTAGAGGACTGCTTTATGATTCAGGGCCCGGGGCATGAAGAGAACGGAACGATTTTCGACATTTAACATGGATACCTGCGGACAATTTTCCTTGCGCGTGAATCCCTGCCAAAACTTCCTACAACGCCCGACTCTTGCCTCTGTCACTCTATCGGTCAGGGCGGGACCCAATCCTACCAATGTCGATGATGGCCTCGATAGTCCACTCGAGGTTATTCTCATCCACCAGCATGCGAAGGGCGTCCTCGCTCCTTCTCGACTCGATCTCCGTGGCCGTTGCCTCTGCGGAGAGGGGAGGGCGCTCAGGAAACGCGCCCCACTGGAGCTTTTCAAGATCGATTTCCACCATTTCCAACGCCTTCTTCGTGCGACAGGACTCTGTGCAGTTCTTGAGTCCCGGCGCTTCAATGGAGCGGTTGGAGAACTCGATGAAGAGCCTGGTGTAGAGTAAACTCGGAGTTGTCGAGGAGCGCAAGCATTTCTTGGAATGCTGCAGCTGACGACTAGTAGTCACGAGGCTCTTGCATAGCGGAAGGAGCTGAGGACCGAGGCGCTCGACAAATTGCATCATTCTATCCTGGCCAGATGTGTCCTTATTAGGGATTGAGAATGTTAGACCCGTGCCCAGGTGGGTGTAGACGGGTGGAGTAGAGAAAGTGTTTAGACCGTAGAAGACGGACGCTGCCTCGAAGCGGAGCTGGCGGTTTGTTTGAAGTAGAGAGTGACGAGTGTGCTCAATATTGCGGCCGAGGTATATTGTGTTCGGTTGGACGAGGACCAACCGACAGATGACATTTCTCAGCTCTGCAGGGAGGCCCGAGAGGGTTAGTCGGCCTGGCAAATCGCTTGTCTGTGTGCATTGTCAGCCGTGTCCTTCTTGAAGCATCTTTTGTCTTGCTGCTTACGTCGGCCATCGTGATGGAGAGGAAAGAAGTTTGCTTTTGGATATCGGATATCTGGTGCTGAGAAATGTCGGCAGTCTTTTTTACATGAGGGTTCGAGGACGATGCTTGAGGAGGCAGGTAGGTGAAGGCGACAAGTGAAGCTATTGGGGATGTGTTCTTGCACTGACGCTCCTTCCTCGTATGACAATGCCGAGAGTTGCTGCCTGCTCGAGCGCGAGCAACAACATGGCGGCTTGCAGTCAAAATGCTTCCTCTGCCCTCTGCGTTGTTCTGCAATACATGTTGATGCATCAGCAGTTGATGTGACCTGCTGATTGATGTGACTGATGTGATTGATGAGGTATGTTGGGAATTTTTATCCTTTTGCAGGCCAAATTTCAGTCCCCTTATTTGTTCAAGACCTTCTTCTAACCCGGCAACTGGGGAGTCTTATATCTTCAAGCTGCTGACCAGGAAGCCAGGAAGCCCGCAGTCAATAGACCGGCTGAGCGATCGTTTTTGAACGAGTTACAGGAAACGCCCCCGCCCTTTAGATACGGCCCAACTCGCAGAAGAGGGAAGGAGTATGTCGTAGACACCTATGCGTTCCCCTAGAGCCGTCTCCTCACCCCGCACTCTGCGGCCGAGTTTGTGATCCAACTCCAACATGCTTTCCTGGAGGCTTCCCCAGCATGCTGCCGAAATGCCAACACCTTCTACTCCGAGCTCTAGCAGGCCATCATGCTGGACCATGGCAACAAGGACTGATCTGCGGGCTTGAGAGGGTCGAACTGACCGCCGATCCCCGACACAACTCTCAATTAGTACATTTTCTCCGCGATTATGTGACGAGAGGTTGCGCCTGGCATTGACTACGCCACCTGGTTCGAGACCGACAGCACTCTCCGCAGCATAAACTCCAGCCTCATTGCGACTTAGCGCAATGTCACACCCTCACCGATCAAGAGACGTACCTGTCGAACCACCAAGCATACACGATCTACTACATCGCTACACATGCACGTTGGTATTGCAACGGCTTCTCTCAAGTTCTCTCAAGTTTTTGATCAAAAAAGTGGGTTGAGAGTTTTGATCTACTGACGACAGAGGGCATGACATGTCTCCCGGTACACCTAAACGATCAACATGCGACTTCAGGTGCTGAGAGATCGACAAGTATTGCAGAACAGTACAGCAAGGAAGCAGGAGAGGCTGAAGTCTACTCGCAGCAGCCATACCCCTGCTTCAACGCTTGAAAAGGTTCAACGCAAGGTCCGGTACAAGCTCAGGCTCGGTGAGGGCTACAAGTCGTTGGAGCGACTGACTGGAGCGGTGGCTCAGGAGCTGGGAGGGTTGGCGAAGGCTGTGCGCTGGGCGTCGTGGTCGTGACGAGGGGAGATTGACGAGAAGACATTTCCATTAGTGATTGGGCTTGTGCGCGAGATACGAGAGATAAAGGCACCTGAGCACCGTGTACTGACTCCTCCTCATCTATTCGCGACTCCACTTGGCCCGACAAGCACAAATAATCTGAATGGTTCCAAGGTCCATGCTAAACTGCAACGCCGATGACTTCAGTCGCCCCCAAGAACCTCACACAAGATGCATCTCTGCGCAATGCCGTTGAACGCCCCGTTTCATCACACTCGTGTCAGACTGGAAATGCCCGGGATGGTGTTACCTTACAAAGGTCAAAGACAGCAGTCCGTGCGAATCTCAGATTGCAATTATCAACCTCCCCGCGCTCGAGATCCTTCTGCTCCCTGGCTTCGATCTCCCCCCGCGTCGCTCCCTTGCACAGAAGCCCGAGACACCGGGACCACTGGATCTGATCCAGCTCTACCTGGATGCCTTGCAGCCACGCGTGCAATTTGCAGGTGTCAGAGCAAGTGGCGAGATCCGGCGAGTGCAGCACGCAGCGCGAGAAATCCCTGAAAATGTCAACGAAAAGACTGCCGACTTAATAGATTTAGGAGCGCCGCGGGTGCTCGCGGGGCCAGTGCACCTCGCGGCGGGGTTTGAAGGGTGTGCACAGGTCCAAGAAGAGAAAGGAAGGGGTGCAGGAAATACCGTCACAGGTTCGCCCCTGGTTTGAACGGCGTTGAAGGGGTGTCTTGAGATAGGTTCCAGGTCGTTCACTTCTTCGGATGACGAAGAAATGACGACATCTTGGCGAGCTTTGACCGTTCCTGCCCGCTCCTTCCCGATTCGGAACGCCGAGCCACCACCGCTCAACCGGGCGGAGCAGACGCGGAGAGATAAAGGTAAAACGGGCGCTGTTTTGATTTTGATAGAGGAATGATGTTGCAGAAGCTATCGCATTGCTTGCTAAGACTGTGGCTCCAGACCTCTGCGTATAGTATTGAAACATGGGGTGGTCAACAAAATGGATTGAGAGTTGGACAACAGAACAGAGCATGCCACCCTATCAACTCCGTCGAGCATGTCAGCTCTTGGTAAGCCACCAAGCACCGAAGAGCAGTACAGAAGAGACGAGAAGCAGCTCGCAGAAGGTGAGAGCAAAGGAACCCTGAGCCTCAACAGCCATACCCTTGCTCACATTTCAACACATGGCCTACCGTTGTTCTTGCTCAAAAGAAGACACTTTCGAGCGTTCTCATACGTCCGTCGCTCCTCTCACGATCAACCGGCAGCTTGCGGACTGCTCCATCGTGAGCTTATTTGCCCTTGAACTAAGCCGGCCATTCGATACGAGCAGGCTCACTTCAGTCTGCGATTTTGGAAACGACAGCATCCATCCACGCACTTCGGCGTTCAGGATACGCTCGAAGACAATCAGCTTGACCCGGGGAGAAAAAAAGGAAACAATCTTACCGAGACTGGGTCTGCCCTTTCATTGCCCAAACCTACCATGCCTCACCCTCTACGCGTTCAGAGACCAACCAGCCCCCTCCCCCTTCCCCCACTCTAATCATTCACGACCATTGAAACTCCTACCTCTCAGCCCTCAGAACCTCACCCACCAACGCCAAAACCACACCGTCCACCCGCCACAAACACCCAGCAATCATCTCCTCTTCCTCCTCCGCAGCCAGCCGGCCAGCCACGCCAGCATCCAAGACCCGCCAGCACGTCAACACCGGCATCGGCACCGTCGCCGTGCGCCTCTCGGCCGCGGCAGCCCACATGCATCTCGCACTCCCACTCTGCACAACGAATACTCCCGGCGCCACGCACCCCATTCATGGAGCACAAAACGCCATCTGAGTCTGCCTCTAAGGGGCGCCACCCTATACGCCTTCGCCACGCTGTACGGCGCCGCCACACCCCCATACGCGTCCGCCACGCCCAGTGTGCGGTCGTCTGAAACCAGGAGGGCGGACGACTCCCCCGCCCCCCTACTACACCATCGCACCACGCAGCGGCTCTCGTAGGCTTCGCGTGCGCGTATGGTGGCACGGAGGCGGTCGTATTGTCGATGGCCGCTGGGGCGGGGGCCGGGTCGCCAGGGATTTGGATGTTGCTTCCGGGGGTGGGGAGTTGGTTGGTTGGTTGTGGTGGGACTTGTGTTGCGGTGGTGACGTTGAGGGGGTCTTCGGTAGGTGGGTGGGCGGGCACGGGGGGCGTGGCGGGTTTAGGAGAGGGATCGTTTCGCGATCGAGAGACTGTGTGAGCGGTCTAGGGAGTACAGCGGCCGACGTGGAAGGTTTTTCGAAGGCAGGCCGGCTTCTGGGTGACGGCCGCACGTGCTCGAGCGTGACAACAATCGCAAGGCGTCGAGCTTCTACGTCCGAGGAACAGGAGGAGGTCATGTGGACCGTCACGAATCGGCCCACGGCCATGCGCATTCGAGGAGCTCTGGCATGCACACGGAGGAGCAGCCATTCAGCCGAGAAGACGGCGGCGCCCGCCCACGGGGTAGGAAGGTGCACATCGGTAGGGCAGGCGGTGTGCTTGCCGCCGGCCGTGGGCGCGCATCAATGTGCGTGGGCCATGTCGGCCGACGTCAAAGCGCGTCGTACGGCAGTGAGGCTCATCACCATTGCGAAGAGTAGTGCGCGAGGGGTTTCGCGAGCCGCGACTACCGCTCGAGCACACGCGGTGTGGGTGGATACAGTAGTACGCGAGCGAGGGTTGCAGCGGGAGAGCTGAGGTTGTTGTTGGAGGGGCGGGTACAGGCCAAGAATGGATCGCGGCTCAGGCCGAGGGTGGGTCATGCGCGAGGTATCGAAGTAGATGTCCCTGCGTGGAGCCTCGCAAGCTCCCCCTCGGCTCGCTCGACTCCACGACGTTACGAGACGGTGATGGTGATGGTGATGATGATGATGATGATGATGAGCTCAGACCGTGATGATGGGTGGAGAGGAGGGCGAAAGTCGCGCCGGCTGGCATGTCAGCCCGGCCTCTCTCTTGCTTGACCGCCGCCGCCGCCGCCGCCGCCGTTCAGCTCCATTGCTGATGAATCGGCCATGGCTGGCGTACGAGCGCCAAAAGCCGGAGAGGCGCCAATAGTCTGTGTTCTTCTGGAAAGCGCCACGCGCAGCATGTCGCACAGCAAGGGTACGCGCCGGAGCGTACCGGTGGGGAGGGAGCTGGCACACTACTGACGGGCAGTCGAATGGGCAATAATCGCCAGAAGCGAGGGGCCCGGGGGGGGGGGGGGGTA